>NWBT01000048.1:4656244-4684106 GCA_003386485.1 Colletotrichum lentis
CTCCCCCCCCCCCCCCCTTGATCCCCGACCTGCCTAATCGAGCCATTTGCCCTTGAGTCCATCACGGTCCATCAGGCCCATAGGCCCATCAGGGCCCATATCGCCTCTCTCTTTGCTGGAGGGAGTCGCCCGCCATCCCACAAGTCAGAACCGGCGTCTGTTTCGGCCCAGCCTGGTCTCGGGAGGTGGAACTACTTACATATGCATCTCACCTGTTGGATGGTAGATGCCGCCCATGGACATCCATTCGACGTTCCCTGCCCCTTCTGAGCGCCCATCTCCGGTCTGTCTCTAATCGTATCCCACGGTGCCACCCACCCACGCCCACATGTTCGCTCACTCGCTCACACGCGCACACACCTGGGGACAACCCTAGAAACCTTGTTGCTGTGGGAGCAAAACCTTGACCTGCCCCTCCCTCTCCCCTCCCATTGGCCCCGTCGCATGCCATCCATATTCTTCACCGTCCGTGAGCTACTGTACTGTAGACATGAGTCCATTTCCATGACCGACAACCCCCGTCCCCCACTTCCATGCGCCAAGGCATGTTGCCCATGTGTCTGTGTGTATCTAACGGATCCTATCCTATTAACCAGCTGCCGGATGCAGGCGTAGAGGTAATGGTGTAGTATTGGGACCAGCTTGCCAGCCAGCCAGCCGATCCATGCCTGTACGGAGTACATTATCGTTGCTGCTGTTGCTACTGGGGAGGACGAGAATATAAAACATCCGCCTCGAGACGCTCTTTCGCACGAAGCCTGTCTCCCTTCCCCCCGCCCTCTTCCCTCTTGCGACCAGCAGCCTTTTTTTCTCCTCTACGGCCAACAGCTCAGGTCCCCTCCGCCTACCCGGTCCGACCCGTCCGTCCATTGCTGTCAAAAGACTCGTTAACTCGTGTCTTCCGTTGCAACAAACCCCCCCTTCCTCTCTCCCTACACGGGGACTTCCTTCGTTACCATGAGTAACGCCGGAGGCCTCAACGACGACGTGCTGGCCAAGGCCCACGTCGCCTCGGCCACCGTCCAGGGCACGGGCGCCGAGACCCGCGGCTCCTTCGACGTGACCGCCGCCGCCGCCGCCCCGTCCGCTCACGCCGCCGACGACAACTACTACGACTCCAAGTCGGACGACGACTACGAGGACAAGCCGACCGAGGAGGAGCTCAACACCCTCCGCCGTGTCTCGGGCCCGATCCACTGGGGCATCTACACCATCGCCTTCGCCGAGCTCTGCGAGCGCTTCTCCTACTATGGCTCTTCCGTCCTCTACACCAACTTCGTCATGCGCCCGCTGCCGCCCGGCTCCAAGACCGGCGCCACCTACGGCGCCGACATCCCGGCCGGTGCGCTCGGCATGGGCCAGAAAGCCTCTCAGGGTGTGTCTCTGGTGAACCAGTTCTGGGCCTACCTCGTCCCCCTCTTCGGGTACGTTTCCTCCTCTTTCTTCTTCTTCTTCTTGTTCTTCTTCTTCTTCTTGTTCTTCTTCTTCTTCTTCTTCCTCTTCTTCCTCTTCTTTTTACTCTCTTCCCTTCTTCTCCACACAAAGACACATGAAAATGGCCCATTTTGAGAGAGAGAGAGAGAGAGAAAGAGAAAAAAAAAACAACCATGTAGACTGACTTTTCCCTGCGTAATTAGTGGCTGGTTGGCCGACGCGAAGCTTGGCCGTTACAAGGTCATCCACATAGCCATCGCCGTCTCGACCCTCGCCCACATCATCCTCGTCATCGCGGCCGCGCCCGGCGTCCTCGCCCAGGGCAAGGTCGCCTTCGCCCCCTTCTTCATCGGCCTCTTCACGCTCTGCTGCGGCACCGGCCTCTTCAAGGCCAACATCTCCCCGCTGCTGGCCGAGCAGAACAAGGACACGCGCATGCGCGTCGAGGTCCAGAAGGGCGAGCGCGTCATCGTCGACCCGTCCGTCACCAACACGCGCATCTTCCTGTGGTTCTACTTCGCCATCAACACGGGCGCCGTCAGCGGCCAGATCTCCATGGTCTTCGTCGAGAAGTACCACAGCTTCTGGCTCGCCTTCCTGCTGCCCACCGTCCTCTTCCTCATCTGCCCCTTTGTGCTCTACTTCAACAAGAAGAACTACCACCTCACCCCGCCCACCGGCTCCGTCCTCGAGAAGTTCTTCCGCATGTCCAGCTTCGCCGCCAAGCGCTCCGGCGGCTACACCAAGCTCAACTGGGAGAACGCCAAGCCCAGCAACATCCCCGTCGCCGAGCGCCCCGGCTGGCTGACCTACGACGACGCCTGGGTCGACGAGGTCCGCCGCGGCCTCATGGCCTGCAAGGTCTTCCTGTTCCTGCCCATCTTCTTCCTCGCCTACAACCAGATGACCAACAACCTGACCTCCCAGGCCGGTTCCATGGTCCTCGGCGGCGCCCCCAACGACGTCATCCAGAACCTCAACCCGCTGTCCATCATCATCATGATCCCCATCCTCGACCACGTCGTCTACCCGGTCATCCGCAAGCTGGGCTTCAACTTCACCCCCATCAAGCGCATGACCACCGGCTTCTTCTTCGCCGCCTCCGCCATGGTCGCCGCCGCCGTCATGCAGCACTACATCTACCAGATGTCGCCTTGCGGCGACCACGCCACCATCTGCGACGAGGGCCCTGCCCCGATCAACGTCTGGGCCCAGTGCCTCCCCTACGTCTTTGTCGGTCTGGCCGAGATCTTCACCAACGTCACCTCGTACGAGTACGCCTTCTCCAAGGCCCCCGAGAACATGAAGTCCCTGGTCATGTCCGTCAACCTCGCCATGAGCGCCGTCTCCGCCGCCATCGGCCAGGCCTTCACCCCTCTGTCCGACGACCCTCTCCTGGTCTGGAACTACACCTGCGTCGCCATCATCGCCTTCCTCGGCGGCATCGCCTTCTGGTTCTGCTTCAACCACCTCGACCGCGAGGAGGACGAGCTCAACCAGCTCAAGAAGACAAAGTTCCTCGGCAGCAACCAGCCCACCGCCGCGGCTCGGGACGATGCCGCCGCCCAGGTCCACGTCTCCGAGAAGGTCTAAGCCTGTCTTTGTGTGTTTCAATAACCATCCATGCTTTGCATCCCACCTGCCCCCCCTCCCTGTCTTCATGGGGCGGATGCATTCTCATTTGGTTGTAATGATTTTTCCCGCGTCGTCACATGATTCCCCCGGCTGTCGAGTATCGCAGACTAGTTGCCGACCTCTTATAGCTAGAACAAACATGCACATACGATGCATATATAATGAAGTATTTATTCCACACAACACTCGCTCCACCTTTAGTTGACATGTTGAGAGTATGTTCCAAGTCGATTAAGGTAAGGCTCACAAGTTTGGCCATTATTCAACTGACGCTTTGCTATTCCATGTAACACCACTCACTGCTCCGTGGACTATATATAGCCACTGTACTCTTAACAACTTTCAAGGTCGCCTTCATTAAGTCAGTGTAAGAAATATATAGTCTCTCATCCCATGACCATATTTTGCAAGTGTCACTAGGGGGGAAAAAACGTTTACACACCTGTGGTATGTATGTCCACAGTCCTTTGTTAGCATTAACATTACACATATGGCGCTCCATACGAACAACATCTTAATATACATTAGGCGGGGCCCATCAGGTCTCCCTCAAGTATCTCCAGTCTCTCCTCCATCTTTCTAACACACAGCTTCGCATTATGGGCATGCCTACCTAACTATTACAGCCTACTCCAGCACCGTGGCCACGAACGGCACCGACCGCTTGTTGTACCCCGTGTTCTTGTCCACGCCGACCTTGATCTTGGCGCTTGCCAGGGGCGCCTTGACGTCGTTGCAGAGCCCCTTGGCCTGCTCCTTGGGCAGGAACACGCGCGGGAGGCCGCCGTCGGGCATCTGCACCCAGAGGCGCCCGTGGGAGGCCACCTGGAAGGACTCGCAGTTCATGACGTCGACGACGTCGGCGCCGACGGCGAAGCCGTGGACGTTGCGGGCGATGGCGAACATGACCTTGTTGGTGGCGCCGACGCCGCCGTTGGTGTACATGGAGAACAGCTGGCCCTTGCGGAGGGCGATGACGCGGCTGCTGTCCCGGCTGCCGTACGAGAAGACGGCCCGCGTGCGCTCGCGGGTCAGGAAGTCGGCGTTGGCCGCGGCAGCCTGCGCCCGCACCTTGTTCGTCTGCTGGATCCAGCCATACAGCTCCGAGTGGACGTCGTAGCCGCCCAGCCAGAGCGCCTCGCGGTTGTGCGGGTTGGCGCCGCCGTTGAGGTGCTGCTCCTGGCCGTAGTAGACGATGGGGATGCCGTCCCGGAGCATGACGAGGGCGTACAGGTTCTTGGCCAGCGCCATGTCGCTGTTGCGGTTCGCGAAGCGGACCTGGTCCTGGTTCTCGACAAAGGAGCCCCAGAGCGACGGGTCGATGCTGGCGGTGTCCGCCATCTTGTTGATGGTCCGGTACAGCCCGTCTAGGGCGCCCTCCACCTTGCCGAATGCCGGCGAGACCGAGTGGAAGCTGTTGTAGTCCAGGATGCCGTCGAGGACCCCTTGGTACGGGGCCAGCAGGTCCAGGCTCGAGTGGCTGACCTCGGCGAGCAGGAAGACGCCGGCGGCCTCGCGGAAGCCGCCCTCGCTGAAGAACTCGGGCTCGATCTCGAGGGCCGTGTCGACGCGGAGGCCGTCGATGGAGTACTTGGCGACGAGGTCCTTGATCCACGCGGCGTAGACCTCCCGGACGTAGGCATCCTCGGTGCGCAGGTCGGGCAGACCCTCGAGCCAGCAGAGCTGCTCGGACGTGAGGTTGTTCCAGGCGATGGGGCACTCGTCGTGGTAGTACTCGGGCTTGTTGAAGGGTTTGTACTTGGCGTAGTTGCCGGGGTCGTCGTTCAGGCCGACGTGGTTGGGGGCGATGTCGATCATCAGGTACATGCCGCGGGCGTGGAGGGAGTCGGCGAGCTCCTTCAGGTCGGCCTCGGTGCCGAAGTGCGGGTTGATCGAATAGATGTCCTCCGTCCAGAAGCCGTGGTAGCCCTCCCCGAACCCGTTGATGTTTCCTTCGACGTTCTTGACAATGGGCGAGATCCAGACGGCCGTGGCGCCCAGGTTCTGGATGTAGTCCAGCTTGCTGGTGATGCCCTTCCACGTGCCACCGCAGTACAAGCCCGGAGTTGTGTCGCATTCTGGCGCCGAGCCGTCCGAGGTGGCAAAGCGGTCGGTGATGATCTGGTAGATGCTCTGGTTGCGCCATCCGGCGGCGTCCAAGGCTGATGCGCCCTGGAGAGCCCCGACGGCCAACAGAGAGAGGGATGATGCAAGAGAACGCATGGTTGATGTGTAATGGGATTAAGATGAGTATGGATAGACAAGTATAGCAAAAACAAGGACAAACAAAAAAAATAACCGGGAAGATTCGATACCAGTGTAAATTAAGGAAAACTCGGGTTGAGAACGAATGGTGTGATACGGATCAAGAGAACGACAACACAACAGCACAGAGTAGAACGAGTGATTACTTTGGCTTCAACTGCGGCGCCTGCAGAAGTAGAGAAGATGGAACGCAAAGACCAGGACGGCAGTTGATATATTTAATGGTTTGTACCAACGATGACCATAACTCGGGTCACCAGACAGACTCCCTCCCGGCTCTGAATGCGCCGTTGGATTCTTCGTTGATGGCCCCTGACAGCGAGCCCCTGTCGTATATAAGCAGCGATATTAGCAAGAAAATACGAACAGTCTACCCGATCGGGGATCCCAGCGGATCTAAGCCGGCCCTTGTCGTCCCTTTTGCCTCAGGTTCCGGTCGCTATCCCCTTCACGCTTGACCTCTATGGGCTCCAACATGCCCTTCACAAGATCCACCATCGGAGCCACCCGTCTGTTGTACGGGGTTGATATCTTGGACAACGGGCTCGGCTGCAGAGAAATAAGATTGCAAGGTGTGGTTATACTGATACGACCCCTTGATAGGGGTAGCGAGTGTGCCGCTGCAAGATGTTGGCTCATAAGGACAGGCTCCCTCGCTCCAGATACGAGCCAGTCTGGATGGGCGGGATCCGCGTGCTACTGAGGCTGTGCTAGCCAGGAAACAAGAGAAGATCCAAGCACAGGGAAGCAAGAAGAGCAAAACCAGAGAGGAGCAACGAGGAGAGAGGAGAGAAAGCAACTCGGACAAAATACATGCACGACCCTCAAGGGTGCTGGCCAATATAATCTACACCAAACCCCGGCTACCGCCCAAAATCGGAAAGTCTCCGATGAGACAGCCCACTGCGGAAGAAAATAGGGGCATTTTCTCCATTCCGATCCCGATTTGTCGATATTCCCACTCTTTCATAACATGGTACAGATAAACATTGCCCCAACCAGATCACTCCAGAGGGTCTGGACGGCGTACACTATCCGACATCCTCCGATGATGACTATCGTGTCGTCGGGCGAGTGAGAGGACGAGACAAAGTCGATAAGTAACCCGTGCTCTGTCGTAGAGGCCGCTTTTCACTTCTCATAGATATGAGGCTCTTCTTTCGCCATCCGTTTCAAGTCCGAATGCCGGGTTTTGTAACATATTGCAAAGCCCATAATATTACTAGATACCTTTAGCTGCAGCATGGAGAAGGACAGATGGGTGACTCTCGAGTCCTCCGCTTGGCCACGAGCTTGGCATTTGGGTAAACCCCCTTCTTTGTTGGCCCAGGAACGGTCTCAGACTGGTTCCCGGGGGGTTTTACCAAGCCCTTTGCCTGCCCTTCCTTCGATTACGACTCACGATCCCTGATCACGGCAGACATGGCAGCATTCGTCGGCAGGAACTCAAAGTTACGAATAAGCTGATACGAGCATTAGATGTCTAAATGACACAAGGGGGGGATAGTGTAGGCCGACAGAGTAACTCACCACGACAAAGACCTTGTTCAGCTCTATGAGGGGCCACCGCCTTGCCGGCACACTGCCACCGGCCGGCACCAAAAACCAGCTCGGTCTGCTTTTTCCACTCTCTGACTGTGGCAGCATCGGCTTCAAGCCATCGCTCGGGCCGGAACATGTCGGCGTCCTCTCCGAATAGCTGTTTATCGTGCGTGACTGACCACGTGTCGTGTCCGACTCTGGCTCCTGGAGGAAGAAAAGTGCCTTCATACACGTCGCCTTTCGAGCCGACCTTCTTCATCAACAAGCCAGTAAACGGTGGATGCACTTGGAGCGCCTCGTGAATCACGGCCTGTGAGTACACAAGTCAAACGAGAGCCCACCAGCTTGATTGTATCCACGGAGTTGCCTTTCTAGTACTTGGGCTTATTACCTGGAGAAGGGGCATTTTCTGAGCCTCCGCGTTCGTGATAGGCTCTGATATTGTTCCATCCGAAATCGCTGTCATGACTTCCTTCTCAAGAGACCCATAGGTGGAGGGCTCGTCCAGAGGAGATGTTGCATTGTCCACTTGATGGCTTTCGCGGCTGTGTCCGAGCCAGCAACCATTGGGAACATGATCTCAGACTGCGCTGAGCGTTTGTCAAGCCCGTGACGGATAAAAGACCCCTATCTCATTCATATGTAAGCAGCCAGAAACAAATCGCAACACTTTCATGATCTTGCCAACTGTCTACAAGTAGGTCAGGCTCGTCCTTTGCATCGGGACCGAAGCGGTCTGCAACGTGCTGTTGGGCAAGCCTGCAGTCCATTCCAGTTACCATGTGTTCATGCGACGAGCCAGAGCGCTTGACACCGAGATTTGATGGTGTTGAAAGGGATGGTCGTGGGACGCCTAGCCAACTCACCCCATGATTTTTTCCGAAACCACTCGGGTCGGTCGGCTTAGGGCCAAATAAGCCCAGTACGAGGTTCGACGTAAAAATCGTCTGCAGCGCAGGAATTTCGGTGAAGAGCTGTAGCAGGTCTATCGCCAGGTTGGACATCCTGACCAGTCCAAAGACATCCGCATCGTTCTGCTGCAGCCCGAGGGGACGACCAAACGACATCCTTGACCGCGCGTCCATGGCATAGTTGTCCGCAAGGCGGCCGAAATCGACAGGCCTCGGATTCGCAAGTCCCGAGACCTGGTCCCTCCCGCTTACTGGCAAAGCGGCGGTATTAGTCTTCGGCCTTGAAGAGATATATTTTCGGCGAATCAAGTCGACGAGATCGGCTATGTCCTCGTCGATACTGGCTTCTAGTCCCAGGATGTCTTTTCCAAAGTAACCAGGTGACAGCTTCGTCCTCAGGGAGTGGTGGACGGACTTGTCGAGCACGCTGCCCATCATATCATGGTACGGGTCCAGCCGCGTCCCCTTGTACCAGCTACTGCGTTCGTATGTTGACTTCGCCGCCGACATGCGTCTGATGAGGGCCGAGGTGATCAGATCGTTGGGACCTATCCGGACGAGTTTGCCGTACCGGGCCGTGAGCTTGGCGTATTCGGAAAACGCACGGGAGCCGTGACAACGGATTCTAAACGTTGACCAGTACGAGAAAGAACAAAGGCAAGGGCCGGGCAAGTGCCATAGGGCGAGTCTACGACCTTGAGATCGTGATGACTAAGTACGACACAGTGGCCACGCAGAAGAGCCGGCCCATGAGTCCTGGAAGTAGGATGCTTGCCAACTGGGACGTGAAAGAACCCATGTTCAGATTCTGGTGAAGTCTGGGCTGAATATGTCGAAGGAACCAAGGGGCGACGGCGGCGTACTATGCCACGTCGTGTGGGATCTCACGGACGCTTCGAATCTTTTTACTACCTTGGTGCTTCTCTTATCCTATTAGGGGGGGGTTCGTTCAGCACGCACTTCAGTCGCAGGCAACAGGTTTTTACCCATGTCGGGTATCTTTTGGCTTGCAATCAAGCTGATAATCAAGCTGATCTAAGCACTAGTTCAAGCACAGTAAGGGATGGCATCCCGGCTCATGCTCCCTTACAGAGTAAGCACGATTTCGTGACTATCCTGCATAGTATTGGATTATGTGGAAAGTGCTTATATTAAGGATAGTTTTATCCGCTCGACTCCTTCACCAAAAGTGCGAACCAAAGTGCGCTATCAATGTTGAATTCGATGACATGCCTGAATCGCCAGCAGTGACGCCCACCGTTGAGGGCCTCCGGCACCATCTCTCGTGTCTAATTCCCGACTTTCTCAAGTGCATCAACTATACCCAGCCCCCAAAGGCGAACCAAAAAGCCCTCCGAGAGGCCCTCCTCGAGAGAGGCCGTCAGGCCGGCATGTATGTCGAACCGGAAGATGGCTCGAACATGAGGTTCGAAGCCGGTCTCGCCGTAACGGCGGTATGCAAACCCAACGCTTCCATTAGACAGATTGATTGAGCTCTTCAGATTGACAAATCCTCGGCAGGAGATGTACCCCTTCACCCCTTCACCCCTTCGTTATCCAAATTCACATCGGCCTCTTCACCTGGCTCGGCTTCATCATTGACGACCTCAACGCTGAGCTGGGCTCGGACCTCGACAACTTCCAGTCGCGCTTCTTCCGCGGGGATACGCAGCCCTGCGTCGTCCTACAGTGCTTCGCCAGTGTCTTGAGGTCGACGACCGACTATTACGATCCCGTCGTAGCCAATCTGATCGTGCTCTCCGCGCTGGCCTTTGTGAACTCCAACGCCATCGAACTACGCCGAGAGTACCAGACCATCGCCTTGACGAGCGAGGCTCTCAGTTGGCCGGATTATTTTCGGGAGAAGGAGGGACTGCCCGAGGTTTACACCTACTTCTGCCTTTACAAAGAAGCGTGTCCTGATTTTCCCCGCTTGATGCCTGCGGCGCCAGAGATGGATAAGTTCATCAACTTAACGAACAACATTTTATCGTATGTGCCCTCGCTAATAATACCATGTTTTCCACGGAGGGGAAGCTTACGGAAGAAATGCAGCTTTTACAAAGAGGAGAAGGCCGGAGAGGTTAGAAACTATATACGCAAGAAAGCACTTTGTTCAGGATGTAGTCCTTTACAAGTTCTCCAGTCTACTATTTCGGAATCTGCGATTGCTTACACTCGGACTCTAGCTATTCTAAAGGACAACCACCCCTATGATGACATATGGTACGCTTATGCAATGGGCTATATAGCGATGCATTTCAATGCTACGTCGTTACTGCCTTGCAGAAATAGCATTATAGAAACGTGTTCTAGCCTCTACTCAATGGGCGCAGTGACAGTTGTGACAAATTTTCACCCGCCATCTATAAGACGAGTTGCCCTTCGGACGCGAACGTACTGTTCTTCGCCTTTTTCCGCTTTCTTAGCAATTCTTTCCCTTCTTATACCTTGCATTGGTCTCAGCTTCTTGTGTGGGCTTCACCCAAGCTTCAACTACACAGAAGCCCACGTCTTGATCTCGCTCAACTGACCTCACGACCACGTTGGCCGTTCTCTAACCTGCTGCCAGACAGAGTCTACTTTTGATGCACTTCGCAACGGCTGATAAGCACAGTTCGAATTAGTCTGCTCCTAAGACCGCGCCTGGAGGGACCAACGGTTCAACATATTTTGCTCACGCCAGCCTAGATTAGAGGCAGGCAGTGTCTAGGAGTCTTGAAAGGAGCAAAAAACAGTGTCTTAACCAGACTGTGTATCTAGATGAATAGCAGAGTAACCGAGCAAATTGACCAAACTTTGACATGGATGTAAACGCAGCGGCGTCACGATGACTAACGGGAGATAAGCGAATAGTCGAATTGTTTATCGATAAAAAAATTATTCCACGTATCATGTTTACTCAATGAAAAGGTATTACACCGGAGGTTTCGGGTAATGGTCGAGGGATATCTCGTCAAAGATCCAGGATAGAATTCCAATGCTACCCTTCCAAACTCCGTAGCTGCCCCCTTTCGAGCTCTCAAACAGCAGAGCCCTTTCAGATCACCTGCTCCTTGGTTTGTGGCTTCTCTCCGGTCTTTAAATCGCCCGAGGATCGAGCATCGTCCCCAACGCTGGTGCTCGACTCATAGGCCAAGTTGACATTGGTTGTTCGGATGATTCCGTTGTACGTCATGATCTATTCCTCCGAACCGGACGGGGAACTGCTCCATATCTCGGTTTGATGCTGCGGAACGGGTCATACGCATGTCCTTGAGCGTGATATTGTCGGCCTTGTGGAGCGTCGTGCTAGGCCGGGAAGAGTCGCTGTAGTGCTTGAGTCCACCGCTGCCTGTCTTTCCGGAGCTGGTGGCACCGAAAATCTTCGGCCACCACTTGCGGAACATTGAACGAACAGCAGGGGCTGTGTAAGAAATGATAGCGAGGTTGACTTCGATTGAAGACAGGTAGGCATCTTATCAGTTCCAAGTGCTCTGACTGGGTTATAATAGGAATACGACTTATTACACTACGCCGACCAGGCAGATGCAAATGACGGCAACCTTTGCACCAACAGGCATCTTGAAACCCGCGAAGATTTAGAATGGGAGTATAAGAACGGGAATATCCATCTGGACATGGAGGCACGAGATTGAAACATCAAACATGGAAAGAGTCATCAACGCATCGTGCCGATGCCAACACCAAGATCGCCCGGGCTGGGCCCGGGATTTTTCTGCGTATCGAGGCTCTGACGAAACCCAACATGGGGATGTAAAACATCTGAGCCATGAAGAACCACCACATTGCGATGGCCAGGTCAAAAGTTTCAGGAATATCAATGGCTCGGTATCCGAAGTACACAAGTTTCAAATCTGTGGTATAGTCAGTACTAAAGGGTTTTTGAGAGGGCAGCAAAGGGCAGAGAGAGAGGTAGAGAGAGGTAGAGAGAGAGAGGTAGAGAGAAAGAGGGGCATAGAGAAAGAGAGAGAGAGAGAGCGATGATGGATGAGCATGTTGACTCACATATGTAAACAGTGGCGTCATCAACACTGCGCATAGCTATGCTTATATCAATACCCTTTAATTGCTAAATCAACTTTACAACGAGACACCCAGAGTTCCAATCATGAGCATATTTGGAGGCTCTCCAGTTGAGCCAGATGTTTCGAAATCCCACTGACATGTACCTTTGTTACTGGTTTTCGTTCGGCGCAGGAGACTTTCTCGTTCTGTTGTCCGATCATTTGGGTTGTCTTACAAAAGAGCATCTAATCAGGTCGACTACGCCACAGTAAGATAACCACATGGTTGTAAAAGAGGTCAAAATGATGTGTTATCGAGGCTTATTACGCAGATAGCGCTTTTGAGTACCATGTTTTACTACCAGCCTTATTCTGCCGACCTAAACCAAATTTCAAAGGAATACCGCGAGATCATTCAAAAAGGTGGAATGAAAACCTCAATGTTTCAATCATTCTCAGACTAGATGGGTATTTGACCAAAACCTCAAGACACAGAAAAGTTCTCTTTTGTATTGATTGGCGAAATTTCTCCCCAGTTCCGAGTATTACCTCCAGCTTTAGAATTGTGTTCGAGGTGTCTCATTATTTCATGGACTTGAAAGGGCAACTATATTCCTGTCTTACGTTCGTCGGAAAGAAACCGGTATGTGTTACTGACCCAGCAGCAGCTTACAAACATCGAAAGCCTCGGTTCCTTAACTTCCGTGATCTTGGCGAGTGAGGTCATGAACCATAATGTCAGAATCACTTGGTCGTGGAGTACGAACAGATAAGGCGCGAATGAGGTTAAACATGGCTTTATTTTATTTACATTTTCGTCGCTAAACGACTTATTCATTCCTCAAGGGTTTCTCGGTAGCCTTTGAACTAGTTCCATTCCACTGGTTCATGACACTTCCTACAGCTTGTTTGGAAGTCGACCAGACTGTTGCGCCGTCCAGGTAGCGATGAGATCCATCAACGGGGGCGATAAAGCGTCGTATGTCTCCAAACCAACGGACTTGAACTTGCTGCGGACTTCGTCGATGCCCTTGGGGTGGAATCCTTGCTCGATAATGGACGACACGAAAGCGGCGAACTGAGGCTCCTGCCACCCCTTCTGGTCCGACAGCTCGACGTGGACAAAGTCCAAGCCCTTGAAGGCGTGAGGCTTTTCGATACGGCCGAACAGGTGAACCCCGCACTCCTTGCAGGCGTTTCGGAGAATGACTGCCGAGTCGTCGATGATGTGGAGCTTGTCTTCGTTGGCCGTCACCTTGACCTGGTCTCTGGAGATGACGCCGACGACGGAGAAGAGGGCGCCGGAGGGCTTCCAGCACTTGGAGCATCCGCAGGCGTGGTTGTGGGCGACGTTGCCCCCGAGTGTGACCTCCACCGGATTGCTACTGCAGTGGCAGCGGAGCTTGCCCCCGGAGAAGTTGGGGTCCCCCTTGGTCAGACCGTTATCGATCAGAGGGTGAAGAGACGGCGCCATGGCGAATGTATAGAGTAGGAAGCGGGGGTGGATAGTTGATGGTATTGTTGAGCTGATGAGTAACGGTTTGAGAACCCTGAGGGAGAGAAATGTACCCTGATGGCTTCGATAATTATATATAAAGAGCGAGGAGTAGATGCTTGATGTCGGTGTCTCGAACCGGTCCGCTCCCATCTACCGACACGCCGACCAGCGACTTGGCGGAACGCTTCCCGAGCCATCCCCGAACACGCCGGACCAGAGCCAACACCCCATGCTGATTCGACGGCTTCCCCGCGTTGCCATGTCGAATATCACCAGGCAAATATTGATTCGAGCACGCAACTAGGATAAACTTTCCCGTTGGGTTGAATCTTCAGGACTCCATGTCTCTACGTTGCTATGACGAGGCCGCCCAGCCGTCGGGTCCGCACCCGATTTGGCCCCGATGGTGATGCCACCCCACACAGTCTCAGGAGTCAGAGGGGAAGTCAATTGCTTCGCCTCAGAACCAAGACGTAAAACCCCGCTCGCCAGACAACGATTAAGTCCGAACCCCGCGATCCGGATGAGACGGGTTGTTGTGTGAGGAGACTGCTCGTGTGAGACGATGTTGTCGGCGTTAGACATAACTACCGAAAAGCCATCATTAATTACCAGAAGCCCGAGAGATCCCCGTGCTGATCCACATCTCGCCAAAGACGTGACTTCGGCGACATGCCCGAAAGCTTTGCTGGAAAACCAGGAAACCTGTACAAAGCTTGGAGCAAATGAAAACAAAAACGGATATTGGGAGGTTTCCAGCTGGTTTAGGACCAACGGCCTTCTCGTTCCCCGGAGTATCACGCCCTGAAGGGGTTTGAACCTTAGATTTGGTTCTCTGCCAAGCTGTGACGTGTAAGAAAAACAACATACATCCATACAAAAACCCAGCAACCATTTTTGTTAAAAGACCTGAGTCTCTCTTATAATCGTCCAACTGTGACATGACGACTTTTTCATGAGCATAGACATTTATCTCAATAGCATCACCACGACAAAACCAGGGCTTCAGGTTTCTGGAATAAGCGTATGGTGACCGTGGGCATCTACAGTGCTGCCATAGGGCTCATCTAACACGAGTTGTCTATGAGTTAATGTTTTTAGATGACTCCAATGAATAAGGGTACAACAGTGAAATGTGTTTCCATCTCACCTTGGATATCCAAACTTGGTGAGGTGCCTTGCGTGGATCGCATGGTCTCATGTTTCCAAAACATTAGTCGACCAGATCCTCTGCTTTACGAATTATCGCTGTCCACTATGCGCGCTCTGTCTAACTTACTACCACCCCCTACTGGAGTGATGCAGCCAACGCTGGAAAAAGCCGTCCTAAAATCTGTCACATGAAGTAAGTCGATAGCCTGGGTGGAGGGACTGGGACGCGGACCAAGCCCTTCTCCTCCGTGATACGGCATGGTGCTTTTTTGCGTGCGAGGTTGACAACATGGGAAACAATACCAACCCAGAATGATTGCTTTTGGGACTGCCGACGTATCGCAAATGCTCCCAGAGCTCGGTAGTGTTTTCGTCTATTGCAGCACCCTGTGCCTGTGTTTTACGACGAGCAAGAAGTCTCAGTTATAATATCCAAAAACTCACCTTTCCAAGATACAAACACTGCTCCAATGTTTACCTGCGGACATCTGGTGCCAAATTTGTCACTGTACGGTTCGCTTCCTTTGATGTCCAAATTTGTCAAGTTGGACCTCTCCAGAGTTTCGCGCTCAGCGCTTAGAGCCGGACTTCATAGCAACGGATTCAGATTCATCATTCAGGCCTTGTCCGTTTTCGAATATGCGGCAGCCTTGTCGAGGCAACTCGAACGGTAGTCGCTTTCACCACCATCGTCTGAAGGATCGTATATTCGTATTCGCTACGGTCGTCCTTGGCTGACTCGATTATCTTGACCCGCGCAACTGGCCAATCCATGTCGCATTGTCAGGCTATATTTAGTCGCTCGGGTCAATGAGCAGGTTCAGATGTCTTGAGTTTGGACAGCGTTCTGCTGCCATCGGATGATGGTCTAGCCTTGAGAACGTAAACGAAAGTTCTCATCATCGAAAAAGGGAGTCACTAACCTTGGCAACGGTGCGACCTCACCATGCCACATCTCCAGCAAGCGGTGTGTGAGAATTCGGCTTGTGAGCTGACAGAAGACAGAAATTTGAAAGTGGTTGGAGACTAGAAGTAGTTAAGTTGTACGTTAACAATTTCATAGGGACACGCCGCATCTAACTATTCGTCTGTTTTCTGAGAATGATAGGACAGAATACAAGATTCAAGAAAATTGCTAGCAGCATACCTAAAACCAACTGAACCGCCTTCTGATGTGTACCATACCAGAGATTCAATGGCAATTCGAATCTATGGACGTGCTGTAAAACAGCATCGCATCACAATTTGAATTTGCAACATCTCAACAGAGACTTAAGACTCTAGAGTTGTCGACATTGAGACTCGGGAGTCGGTGAAACCAGCTCACATGTAACCTCGGTCTTTTTCTCACGCAACTCTCAGTGTTCAAAGAATTTCCGACTTCCCTGGGGGAATAGTAGTTTCGATCTCCCTTTTCAATCACGCACGGCTAACTCCATGACAGAGATGTTCAAAGGTACGTATCGCTTGGAACATGCATCCTGCGGAACGAATGCGAACCAAGTACTCCCTATGAACGCCCTACTGAGGCAGCTAGTGGATATACACGGAGTTGGTTGGGTTCTATGACGGTCCGGCCACAAGTACAAGATACACGGTAAAGTAAACCAGCCTACCAATTCACAGGTAAAGCGTCTAGGTCGGTAGAGGCGTACACGTGGAGAATCGTAGTGTCAGCGTCAAATTGGGCCGAGGTATCATCTAGACTGACAGTTGCCACTCGCATTCGCACAGCGGATGGGAGAGGCTTGGTTGGCCGAGGAATCGACGAAACTTTGCAAGAAATGCGAGCCCCTTGCATGTTTTGACGCAATGGGTGTAGTAATTAGCATGCGGGTCGACAAGTGCACGTCCCTAGAAACAGAGATCCCCGGCAAAAAAAAAAAAAAAAAAAAGAAACAAAGAAAGAAAGGGAAAAAGAAAGGATAAGAAAAGCTTGGCTCGCGGTGGGATCTTCATGACATAAGATACCGGCCGTCGCCGCAATCTGTTCATCGCCAACTTCACAGCGTACACGGTATCATCATACGAAATGGCAGAAGAGCTCGACATCCTCATCCTCGGTGCGGGCATCTCGGGCGTCAACGCCGCGTACCGCGTGCGAGATGAGCTGCCGGGAAGCAGCTTCGCGGTGCTGGAGGCGCGGGACATGGTCGGCGGGACGTGGTCGTACTGGAAGTATCCCGGGTTCCGCTCCGACTCCAACATGACCAACTTTGGCTTCGCGTGGCACCCGTGGCCCCACGACAAGAAGATCATCGAGGGCGCGCCCATCGCCGCCTACATCGAGGACGCCGTCAAGACGCATCGCATCGACGAGCACGTCCGGTTCCGCCACAAGGTCTTGTCGTCCAACTGGGACAGCGACGAGGCACGATGGACCCTCGACTGCGCCACGCCCCAGGGGGATAAGCGGTTCAAGGCCAAGTACCTCTTTGTGTGCTCGGGCTACTACTCGTACGACAAGGCGCTGGATACACAGATTCCTGGCATCGACAACTTTGAGGGCAAGACGGTTCACCCTCAGTGGTGGCCCGAAGACCTCGACTACGCCGGAAAGCGTGTCGTCATCATCGGCTCCGGCGCCACCACCATGACGCTGTTCCCCAGCATCGCCAAAACCGCCAGCTCCACGACGATCCTCCAGCGCAGCCCGTCCTACGTGTTCGCTCTCGCTGCAGAGTCGTCGGTAGACAAGGCGGCCAAGAAGATGCTCCCGTTGTTCTTGGCCAACTGGTTCATCCTGCTCAAGGATCTCGCCCTGGAGACCGTCTTCATCCAAGTTGTACTCAACTTCCCCGCCTTGGCCAAGCGGTTCTTCAGGGCCGATGCCCGGCGCCAACTTCCCAAGGACTACCCCGTCGACATCCACTTCAACCCCAGGTACAACCCCTTTGAGCAGCGTCTCAACATGTGCCCAGACGGCGACGTCTTCAAGACTCTCCACCAGCCAAACACGGAAATCGTCACGGACCACATCGAGACTGTCACCAAGGACGGCATCCTCACAAAGTCCGGGCGTCACCTCCCGGCCGACATCATAGTCACCGCGACCGGCCTGCACGTGCAGCTCTTCGGCGGCACCGACGTGACTGTCGACGGTGTCCCGGTCAAGGTGGGCGAGAAGTACAGCTGGCGCGGGTGCATGCTTGACGGCGTACCCAATGCGGCGGCCATCATCGGCTACGTCACCCAGACCTGGACCCCCGGCGCTGACACGGTGACGCGGCTCTTCATCCGAGTCATCAAGGAGATGAGGAAGACGGGCGCCGTGTCTGCCACGCCCGTCCTGTCGGAGGAGGAAAAGAAGAGTTCGCCGAGGTTACCGTGCGTCGACGCCACGTCCAACTACTTCAAGCGGGCGCATGGTCGGATGCCGGTGGTGACGAACCAGGGGCCGTGGTACGGCAGGAAGAATCTGATCGTGGACAAGCTGGCACTTTGGTTCGGGAGCGTGAGAGTGGGCATGGACTACCGCATGGCAACCAAGTCGAAGGAGATTTGATGATGATGATGCAGATGGGGTCGTCACGGAGCTGGGAAGTGAATCAAGAAAAGACTTGGCAGAATGAACTCAAATTGGTTACATTCTCAATTTCTCACCAAATTTCCCCCGATTGGCTCGCCGCTTACATTGATGAATCCATCAAGCCCGAACTCAAGCGATCCGTAAGAATGCTCCGCGGGAAGCCACAAATACATGGTCACATGCCTCAAGCTTTCTCTCTCGGCCTGAAGTTTGCCACCTGCAGGGCCGAGTCTGCGATGAAGTTGTGTGTAGCGTAGCCTCCAAGACATGTGACACCATAGAATGCCCCTCCTCGAGGCTCGTCGGCAAGGACCAAAGTTGGAGCAACCTTGCGGCAAATCTCACAGCGAAGGGTTCCGCCGCGGGCGCATACATTTGTCTGAAGTGAGCGGCACCTATAGGACGTAAGTACAGAGGGACGGTCCTATCGGCGTTCTGCATGATATCCGCTAACAAAGTCTAAAGAAACGAAGGCTTTGCAGCCGCATGTATCGGTTGAAAGTGTAACTCAGGATACGCACACATACACACATAAAACGCACCCAGAATGGGTTACCGCGGCAAGAAGCCGCCGCCGGTATCTATTCGGATCAGGACGCGTAAGAATGTGTCCTTGATTCTCCTGTTGGCGATCGACGTGGTCCCTGCATGATCCGTCGTTGGCCCTCAGACATGGCCCGTCGTTGCCCTATCTTATGTCACAGTCTTCAGTTTCACAAACCAATCACTCAGAGTCTTCATAGAGAAGAAAAACTGCCCGAATACTGCTGCAGTTTGCCGAGATGCTCTCCGTTACCGACGCCTCGGAACCGGACAAGTCAGCAGCACCAGCCTCAAGGCGACTCTCATTGAATCATGCCAGAACGTATCCCGACCGACCCCTTTGCCGTCCGAGCCCTGCCGCATGGCATGAACGACATGAGGCTCTACTTAAGACGCGCGGCACCTTCGACTCCCGACAAGTATCGCCTCACCCGATCTTTCCTCCTCCAATCTGATTCATNGGAACCCCCCCCCCCCCATCCAGGACCCCAGGTCATAATGGTCATGCCCGCCTCGAAGGCAGTTTGCCCCGGAACTCGCCTACACAACAAAAGCCTTTGCCCCTGTCGCATTCGATTCGCCCGCCCACCCACGGCGAGGAAGAAACTCGATCCGCCTGGTATGTGAAACGCGCCCCCCTTTGTCCTCTCGAAGAGTTATCCCCGGCTCGACAAGTTTTCGTCTCAAGTCGTGCTGCAAGGCGAGACGAAGAGGTTACATTCGAGTCAGGAATGGAGCACGCGGGATCTGCAGATGTCAGCGCCCCGAATCTGGATGAGGGGAGGACGAGGATGAGTAAAGTTGTCTGCTTCTTCCGGCAGTTGGAGTTGAAATACTCACGCCTGTCCCTTCCCGGCCTTCTCTCTTTTTTCTTTTTTCTGACGAACTTAGCTCACAACCATCCTCTGCCTGTACTCAAACCATCTCATCAACTTTCTTTCTCGAGCTGTGCTCGTTTGCAAATCAAAAAACTTCCAAAAAGGCTCAAAATCACTTAACACACCCCAAGTCAACTCCACTCACCACAGCCATCATGCGTTTCGCCGTCGCGCTCACCACCCTGGCCGCCGTCGCCATGGCCGTGCCGCTCGAGACCATCAACATCGCCGCCCGCAATAACGAGCTCAGCGCCGCTGTCAACGGCAACGTGGAGCCGGTCACCAAGAGGGAGGTCAATGCTGGTGAGGCCGCAGAGGATGACGATGGCGATTTCACCAAGAGGAACGTCAACGATGCTGAGGTCGCAGAGGACGACGGGGATGATTTCGCCAAGAGGAACGTCAATGATGCTGAGGTCGCAGAGGACGACGGGGAGGATTTCGCCAAGAGGGACGTCAATGATGCTGAGGTCGCAGAGGACGACGGGGAGGATTTCGCCAAGAGGGACGTCAACGATGCTGAGGTCGCAGAGGACGAGGGAGATTTCGCCAAGAGGGACGTCAATGATGCTGAGGTCGCAGAGGACGACGAGGGGGATTTCGCCAAGAGGGAAGTTGATGCTGCTGAGTCCGCAGAGGACGACGAGTAAATCTTCAAGATGAAGACTCTCGAGCTTGACAATGATGAGGAAGATGACATCGCCAAGAGGGACGTTGACTCTGCTCCCGAGCTCATGGAGGACAAAGAGAAGGCAGTCTTCTCAATCTTAGTTCAATATTCTCAACAGTGTGTCTTAAAGCAGGCTTATGTGAACAGCCAAGTTTTGGCATTCAGTACTTTGTCAGGTCGAGTGGTCTCAGTGGGAACATATTCAAGAGATGAAAATGATGAAACTGATCCCCCATGAGAAATCTACGACGACACGACTTTCCGAGGAGAGGACTCTAGGCGTTGGTTGCTTCGAGAGTAGCATCAACGTACGACAATCCTTCGGTTGAAGGCTGTTAAAAACTGGATGCGATGACCCATGACAGTCATTCAAAGAATACCTAGCGTCGCCAAGGAACAACTCGAGGTGTTTGGCATACAGTTCCGGAACCTGGAACAAACGTCCATGGCCGGCGCCGGCGTCTGGGTGGCAGGACCACGCCGTCTCCGACGCCCGGCACCCTCACTGTGGCCAATGCCGAAGCCGTCGTAGGCGATCACTTCTCTGTTTCGTGCGATTGAGTTCACCGAGGAGCGGGTCGATCGTGTCCGTAGAGCCACGAATGTGGTTGACGTAGAGCAGCGGAAACGTGCTTTTTTCGGCCCGAGGCGCCGATGGGCAACGGGGCTGCCATCGATGGTGACATATTGGGTTTTCACCGTGTGATAGAATGACATTGTAGCAGCTGCAGGGAAGAGAGTCTTGAGATGTTGTGATTGAAGTTTTGGGAATGGGCTTTGAAGCTGATCAAGATATTATGTTCCGTCCTCCACGAGGTGGTCCCGAAGTTCTTGTACGTCGAATCACTCCAGTCAAGAGGCTTTCCCGTTTCTTCTCCCATATTTTGATATATCATACTCCCCAATCCTCTGCAATCTCGGCTCTTGTCACTGTGGTGGTTTGGTTACTGGCAGTGTGCATGAGAAGATGATACCTAAAGCTCAGGTCACGGAGGCTCGGTCTATTGAGTATGCCGTGAAGAACTTAAGAGATGATTACTCAAACGGACGGCCGGTGATCTGAACTCGTCTCCGAGACCATGCAGTGACATCAGTCACGGCGGAGAGAAAGACCGTGGGGTAATCAGTGATCACATCATGTGCAGAACGTCGAAGGCAGACTCGGATATGGACAGCATTGATTCGGCTTACCGGCGCGTGCCAGCCATATCTTCAAAGGCGATCTCAATCTCTAGAGCATCGTGACGGGGACAGCACTAGCAAAGTCACCGGTGGGCTATGGGTACGGAACAACGCGTTCGTTCCATCCCGCAAGAGTAATCCCGAGGTTGGTCCAACCCTTCCGGATAGCTAGTCAACAAGGCGGCTGCAAAGAGCTCGCTGATGTAAATGCATCAACCTCTGTCTCGATTATACAGGCTTAGAAATAGCTTTGATACTTAATTCCAACAAGCACTATATCACGTCTTGGGCGTATCCAAGCATAACAAGACACCCTAATACACCATTCCACTACTCATGAGTCAAGATCCCTTGCTTTCTCAGATATCCTTGTCCCGAACGTTCCTGAAACAAGCAATATCAAGTCACAGAGAATGAAAGCCTACCAATTCTCAACACCGTACCTATTCACGCTCTGAATTATGTCAGTCCTTGCGCGACCGCAGTTATACGATTGGTAGCTAGCCGGCTTCGTTTGTAACAAAGTGTAGAGATGACCAGCCAAGTCTAGTGATGTCTAAACCTGGTCGAGAATAGATCAATTCCTTCTGCAATGCCAACCCGAGGCAAAACAAGGAAAAAGAATGAAAATTGGCGTCCATCAGCGACCAGAGGAACAGACCTTGCTTACGCGTGGTTGCTGTAGCCCTCGCGTCCCCGTAGCTACAGCCTCAACCCTTATGTACTTTGTGAGGCTACACAGATATACAGTCGGCTGATCTGGCTGCCCAAAACCATAAGTAATACAATGCCCAACTACGCAAAAGGCAAAGGGCGACGGGCAAAGGTGTTCCAAATGGGGGGGGGGGGTTGTTCCAAAAGTGGGTATGCTGACTGGAGAGAAGCCCGACTTGAGGTAGGGGCCGGACACCACTACCAGCCCGGAGGTATCTTATTCAGATCAGTACCCCATTTGGTGGACAGTTCAGGAGTCACGCTGCTGCTGCTAACTTAAAATTGAGGACAACCGACGTTATCGGCAGTGGCGTCAAGTTCGGCTGGGGAACCAGCCAGATCGAGGGCTTCGTCATTGAGATAACCTGACTGTCGTCCAGATAATTACACAAATGTTTATACTGCCATCCAATAGGTATATATGCCTCATACCTCCGATAATATCTGAAAAAGAACCGGGTTCATTCCATCACTTACAGTCTTCTTTCCTCTCCCAGTTGTGCTGCTAGGCCAAAAGCCCTATTGCAATCATCAAGTCAGTTGCGTCAACTGCAGTCTGACAGGCCCATGCTATTCGTTCAATGCATGACTAAAACACAACACAGCGGGACCTTGTGGCTTCTTCGCGAAAATGAAGCAACAGGAAAGCAGGTGCTGAGGTCTGCGGGTGGAGATCCGTGTATGGATGGATACCATGACATCGTGATAGGCTAGATAGCTTAACCTTGGAACGCGTTCGCAACCGAGCCAATGTCCTTTTGACGATGGAATAACGAGCCCGCTTAGATCGGCCAAGGCACGACGTTTCGGGAGCAGTTTGGTTCCATTGGCCGAGGGGGCCGCACATGATGAGACTGAGAGTGGATTAGTTCTGATGGGTTTCCGTATGCTATAAGTCGCAGGAAAACAAAAGGTCGTAGAGAACAACCGGGCTTGTAGCGCCATTCCAAGGGTTGCAAGGCAGGCGGTCTCGGGAATGTAATGTTGGCAAACTTGCCGAGCATCCCTGCTTTGAAGGGTAAGCCCGCCCCTCCAGCCCTGGTGGGGGGGTTTCAACTAGCATGGTGCGGCATCCGACACACGGATTTCCTCCTCTTCCTCGACTCGACTCGACCACTTCAAGGGCGAGGCCAAGCTGGCCCCAGAGTCAGGACGTCGGCCGACGGGTTCCATCTTGTTTATCCTGTTTGAAAAAGTTTCATTCGCGCAATCGAACTGGGCGCTCGGAAACGGGAAGTCTCCGTACGGGGCCCCAACAACGGAAACGCTGGCAGGGATTTTACTTGTATACATACAGTTTGGCCAAGATCCTCACGATGGATTACACCACTTGAGTACCATGCAACACGACCCTATCCACCAAAACCGTTTCTGCTACAGCCATGGAGGCGCGGGCATCAATATGACACTCTCTGCCCAGGAGCAATGATTCAGTCCGACAATCCAGTCTAAAATAAAAGCAGTGTCCGCCGGCCACTTTAACCAACTCGCCGGGGCACGAGGAGCTTCGGAGACCGGTTCAGTGTCAGGTCAAGTCGCCGAGAACTAATACCGAACAATGGGTCGACCTCATCACAACAAGAGACTGACTGCCATGGGTCCATCATCGCACATAACGCAACGGGGCGAGCTGCATGCAGTCTTATTGGTGTACATGAACCTTGCAGAAAATACCTCAAGCTGAGCCTATCGTAAGCTGTCGACCAGCGGCAAAGGCACGCGAAACTACAACGCCGAGACTACGGGTCGATTCAGTGACTCGCACTCGTTTCTCGTCCCCTCCCCTGACCCATCGGACATACATCGTACCCATACAGAGAGTACCAGACAACGGCGTCGTGCAGGTTTGGCCTCCACAACGCATGGAGCATGAGAAAGAGGGTACTTGGGTGGGGGGGGAGAGGCAAGAAACGGAGCATACTGACGCGGGATAATCAGCCTGCCGAAACAAACGTATCGTGACACTAGGCTGGTTCGGCAAAGCTCACAACCATAAAGGTTATTCCCACCATGGCTCACTTTGAATGTTCAGGAATCATTATGATTATCAGTTGTATACATCAAACGATAACTGCTGGCGAAGTTTTTGTTTATTAAGCCCGTTGGTTGGTAGGGTCCCCGTGAAGCTCAAGCGTAAAGCTCACGACTCTTGAGTCCCGACGGCACCCGCACTTCCTTCTGCTAGCAGTGGCTCCACGACCCTAGCGGCTTGGCGGGGAGGGGCAATAAACCTTTCGCACGAAAGAGACAGCACGGAGATGGATAAGATAATCTTATCTGATCTGCGGTGTGCGTTGCATTCTCCATCGCGCAACCCCCGCCCATCACGAGTCTTGCGGCGGGTGGGGTTACAGCATCTGCTCGGTTTAATTACCTAAAGCCGCGAGGACAGGTTCAATGTGACAAGGTGGACTCGCCGCCGGGCGGGACGGGAAATCCAGCAAACAGTCCTTCCAGGCTGGAGGATGAAGAGAGAAGTATTACGTGGTAACGTGTCCCTTGGCCGCCCCAGGCGATGAAGGGGTGGTGACAGTCGAGGAAATAAAGGGACCAGTCACCCCCACCCCCTCCGCGAGCTCCTCGCGGTAATTAGATGACGTTCCTTTTCACACGCTCTCCAGTTCGGAAATGTCTGCGTCTGCTTTCGTAGATACCCCGTTCAGTTCTTACCTGTCTTCCAAAATGGCTGTGCCGCAGCCCACCATCAACGACCTCGCGGCCAGGATCAGCGAGCTCTCGGCCGAGTTCACGCGCTTCCTGGACGAAAACAAGATCCCCCAGCCCACGTTTGCCGCCGACAGCGTGACGAGCTACGACGGCCTCACGTCGGAGGCTTTCCTGCTGCGCCAGAAGCTGCTGGACGCGGCGACGGATCTCTCCTATCTGGTCTCGGGGCCGAGCGAGAGCATCTTCAACTACACCCACAACGTAAGGGGATCTGTCTATGATCCGTTCAACTCCCGGTGACCAATGTTCTGACGCTGCCCAAGTGCATGCCCGATGCCACGGCGCTCAACGTCCTCAACCACTTTGACTTCTGGTCCGTGGTGCCCCTCGAAGGCTCGGCGTCGTACGCCGACATCGCGAAGCACGTCGACCTGCCCGAGGAGGTGGTGCACCGCGTGCTCGAGCACGCCTACACGCTGCGCATCTTCGAGGAGACGGACCCGGCCAAGCCCCTGACGACGCGCGTGCGGCACACGGCGCGGTCGGCGGCGCTCGCCAAGAACGGCGGCCTCCGGGCGCTGGTGGCGGCGCTCATGAACGACGCGGGCCCGCCGATGACGGTGCTGCACGCGGCGCTCGACAAGTTCCAGCGCGGGCGGACCGAGCTGCGGGAGGACATGGGCGAGACGGCGTTCGCGCTGTACCACTCGGGCGCGCTCTGCGGCGGGTACGGCAACTCGTGGGAGCTGCTCGAGAACGACGGCGAGGGCGAGAACAAGGGCTGGCGCCAGAGGAACTTTGTGCAGTTCATGAACTACATCAAGGAGATCTTCCGGCTCGAGGGGCTCGTGAACACGGCCTACGACTGGAAGGCCGCCGGTGACTTTAGTGTGGTTGACGTGAGTTTCCTGTCCCCCTTTCTTACCTTTATTATTCTCTTTTGCTTTTTTTTTTTTTTTTTTNGGGGGGTTCCTCCCGAAAATGTTCCATCAAACTCAATGGTGGAAGCAAAAGGAAAAAAAGAAGAAAAAAAACCCCCCCCAAGACGTTTAGCTAACACGGGCTCTCCAGCTCGGCGGATCCGGGGGCCACGACAGCTTCGTGCTGGCCAAGAACTTCCCCAACCTCAGGATCACGGTGCAGGACCTGCCCAACTGCCAGTCCTCCTTCGACAAGAACATCCCCGAGGAGCTCAAGGGCCGCGTCGCCTTCCAGGCGCACAGCTTCTTCGAGCCGCAGCCCCTGCAGGCGGACCTGTACATGATCAAGCTGATCCTGCACGACTGGCCCGACGCCGAGTCGGTCGAGATCCTCCGGGGGCTGAGGCCGGCCCTGCGGCCGGGCGCCAGGGTGCTCTTCATCGACTACGTCGGGAAGCAGGGCGACGTCGAGGAGAACGCGGCGGCGGCGGCGGCGCTGCCCAGGTCGATCCAGCAGATGGGCACCTCGACGGACCTGCGGATGATGGCCCTGTTCAGCGCCAAGGAGCGGCCCGTCGAGGCGTGGAGGCAGCTGTTCAAGAAGGCGGACGAGAGGTACGAGCTGAAGCGCGTCGAGGCCAACCCGCTGTCGTTCTTTGTCATTATCGAGGCCGTCTGGCGCGGTTGAGGCGGTTCGTAACTTGGTTTACGGCGGGTATCATAATATCAGACTTTTGGGGGGGGGAAAGTGGATGAATGAATAAAGATCTCAACTGAGATGGATACAGACCAAGACAAAAGTTCCCTTGCATCTCCACCCTCGCGCATCACAGTACCCCTCCAGAGCCCACTCTGTTGCAAGGAGCAGAGGTCTAACAGTTATCTTTTCGGCAGATGAGTCATCAATACAACATGGTCTGGTGGTGTAGTTGGTTATCACGTCAGTCTAACAGCTCCGTCTGCCACACTGAAGGTCTCCGGTTCAAGTCCGGGCTAGATCATCCACCTGGGCGATTGGTTTAGTGGTATAATGACCGCTTAGCATGCGGTAGGTCCAGGGTTCGATTCCCTGATCGTCCATCTTTTTTTTGCCGTTGCATGCTCGTTCGTTCCTGTCGCCTTGTCGAGGAGGTCGGACCGCCTGGACCAGGGACTTTATTTAGGAGGGGATAAGTGACCCAAAAATGACGCCGCCGGCTGATGCAGAACAACATGGTGATTGGAAAGGGCGGCGCTGAGCAAAGGATTCAGGGAGCATGGCCAAATCGACCGGCGCCGCTCTAGCGCAGTTCGTCAATGCACCCGGGCTTGGAACAGGTTTAGGGGACCGGACGAACTAGAAAGGGAGGGGGGCAGCACTGCATATGTATATGTAACATCATCAGCATGCCGATGGGGAAGTGGTGCTGCGAATGGGGGCCTTTGAGCCGACGGCAATGAGCTAGAACCCCCCAAAAAGAGAATCCAAGGCGCCGAATGGGATGGGTTGGGACTGAATGGCATGGGATGGGATGGCCGGTGAGACGGCATGGCGTCGTCGACAGCACCGAACTAACTAACATACGGTAGCCCGCGCGGTCAACATGCATATGCAGTCGCCAAGGTAGTCTGGTTTCCTGGGTAAGAAAGAGTCTTATTGCTGTCTGTCCCCCTAGACTTGCCCTTCTCCAGGTAGAGACATTCGGTCTGGGCCAGCCCGGCAGAAACAAAGAAATGAGACATATGGGGAATGATAGCAGAGGTATTTGTTCATCTTCCCAGGCCAGCCTGTCTCCTAGGTAGTAGAGGTAGGTGTTGCCTTGGTATCTGGTATCTGGTAACTGGTAACCTCTCTATTCATACATACCACGGCCGTAGAGTCTCACTGCTCACGCAGGCCGGTCCAGCCGCCGTCGTCTCCTCTCATACCCGAGCCTCCGGACTGCACCAGACATGAGGTAGTTGTCTTCGGCCGGCTACAAGGCCTTCTCTAGTCTGTCCATGTACATGGGATCAGTCAGTCACCACCACCACCACACTCGGTTCGGCGAAGCCAGGTAAGATGGAGATAGAGAGAGAGAGAGAGAAGAGAGCCCGGAACGCCGCCATCCCGTCGTCTGCATCCCTTCTCGCCCGCTTCACCTAGTGTGCCATGCCATCTTTGTTAGTGGCAAGCCCACGTCCTCAGCTCGACCTTGGCTTGTTCTCAGCTCGCCCTCCTTGTTTTAGTCTTCCCGGAACAGCGTATCCTTCTTCACCTTCGCGTCCCATAAGCGCTCACCTAAACCCAATGTCGCATTCGTCGATAAAGTGAAGCTAGTTCCCACTCCCCTCCC
>NWBT01000048.1:4691077-4704472 GCA_003386485.1 Colletotrichum lentis
CCCTCGCCTGGTCGATCATACCCAGCGCGACTAGGAACGTCGGAAGGGATGCGCCTTGCAACCGCTTCAAGGCAGCAGCCAAAAGGGAACGATGATATACGGCATCGTTCCGTTAGTCCAAGATTACTACAACCGCCCCCTTCCGGCTCAACTTGCCACGCCCTGGAAGGGAACAACAGGTGACCGGTCCTTCACAAAGCCCGCGGTGTCCAAAACGTCACAACCCAGGCCCAACACTCTCCGTCGAGGCTCCAGTGGCCGTCCCCCGTGATGGCAAAATGCCGGCTTGGCAAATGCTAATGGAAACTGCTGGCAATTTCTTCAAGCTTTTCTGCCTTTGGGTGTAAAACTGGGACCTGACAGGCAAAAAAGCATGGCTTCGTGTTTTTTTTTGAGAACGATGCTGCCGGCGTCAGCTTGCTTCCTCATCCTTTCCATCTACTGACTCTTCCCTCTCGGACTCCGGATACCCGTCATGGACGTGGGGTTTTGAGCAAACTGAAGCGGGGGGNAGGGCTGCTTACTTCCCGCAACGTATCGTATCAAAGTCCGGAGCATGTCTTTAGCACCATAACATCTCGAGACAAAAAGAAACACAGGACTAGTTAGTTCGAGGTGAGTGCTCCAGACTTCAAAAATCCCCTCCCTCGCTGCAGGGGATGGGGGACTGCAGAGTAACTGTTGGACGACTCAATATCTATTTCGACCACACTACTGCAAGACCCCTGACTTGAAAGGACACTCGGAAAAGACTCATCTCTCGAGAGCGTAGCGTTATTTTTTTATTTAAAAAAAACCCCCCTTAGGTAGGCGTAGGGTTGAGGTCTTTGGAAAGTTTATTACCCAAAAGCGGCCGGCTGACTTGGCCGCCCGGCTCTCGTTGTGTGTAAAGGGGACGGCGAAGATAGCTCTTGCCCACCACAGTCATGAGGAGGACCTATTGGAAAACCACAGAACTATGACAAACTGCAAATATCACGGGTGGAAAATTGCCCGTTGTCCGGGCGTAAGCACCCGTCCCTCCTATTCTGTCCACCTGGTAGCAATCTCTCTTTTCCATTTCTTCTTCCTTGACTTGTGAACGATGGACTGATCCTCTGCTACTACTTTTTATTTAGTTCGGTCATAGATGTGATGGACGACACGCCAAATGCCGAAAGACGGTGACCTCTTGAGCGACATGGCAAGATACTGGCAGCAAATCTTCGCTGTCAAGACTGTTCCATCTCTGACATGCTTCTCTGAGCCTGAGTGTACTGACTGTCTCCCCCCTTCCCCCCGGAGTCAATCGCGTGCCCCTTGGGACCGGACACGATCACATTCTACAAATACAAGCCCTGCCCGAGGTCTCGGTGGCCGCCGCCCTCATCAACGTAACACTTCCACCCCCCAGTTCTGGCTCTACCGAGCCACGACATCGACCTCCCCCTCTCCCGAATCCAACTCCCTCTCAAATGTCATCTGGATGTCCACAACCTGCTGCAGCTGCGCGTAGTCCAGCCGGCGCTTCTTGTGCGCCGCGAGGCTCCGAGCCGTCCTCACCACGTTCTTGATCTGCCGCCCGTTCAGCCGCGCCTCGGCGAGCCTCTCGTACCCGGCCTCGTCCACGTCCACGTCCGCGTCCCCGTCGACGCCGCCGAGGAAGTTCCGCCACACCCGCATCCGGCTCTCGCGCGGCAGATGGTCGTACCGCAGCGGCACGTGGATCCGGCTCTTGAACGCGTCGTCAAACGTCTGCACGCGGTTCGTCGTCATGAACAGGATACCGCCGTAGTACTCGAGCGTCCGCAGGAAGATGGACACGAGGCTGTTGCGCTCCATGTCGTGCAGCGACCGGCACTCCAGGAAGACGTCCGCCTCGTCGATGAGCAGCACCGCCTTCCACGTGCTCGCCAGGTCGAGCGTCTTGGTCAGCTTCTCGTCGAGCGCCGACGCCGACGTGCCCAGGTCGCCCGACGACACGATGTACAGCGGCCGTCGGCTGAACTCGGCCACGCACTCGGCCGTCAGCGTCTTGCCCACACCGGGCGGACCGTGGAGCACGAGAATGAGGCCGCGGCCTTTACCCTTGACGATGTCGTCAAAGGCGGACGAGTCCGGGTCCGTCGTGCGCGCCGTGTGCTCCGCCACAAGGGCCTGCACGAGCTCCTTCTGCGTGTCCGGGAGGACGAGCTGCTCGAAACACTGCGTGTTCCACTCGATGGCGCTGATCTTGTCGACAAAAAAGTCGAGGAACTTCTTCTCGGTGAAGCTGAAGCCGCGGACCATGGGGCTTGCCAGCAGGGCTTGATCATCAGTGAGGGGCGGGAACTCGGCAGTCTCCTTGGGCACGAGCTCCATCACGTCGCTCTCGTCGGCCTGCTTCCGCTTCTGGCCGGCGGCCTTGGGGAAGGGCTCGACGCCAAAAGCCTCGTTCGCCACGATTCGGTGGTACGTCGCGGTGTCGACCATGACACGGCCGTCGATGTTGAAGCGGCAGTATCTGCCGTCCAGCGCCACGCCCTTGTACTCGCGGAAGTTCTGGCCGGCAAGGGCCTCCCACCGGCGACCGCGGTTGGTCAACATGGTCCTGACAGCATCGGGGTCAGGGTGATGATCCAGAGGCAGGACGTTGAGCAAAGCGATTGAGGCGGCTCCAGCGAAGGCGGGAATCAGGAGATACTCCTCTCGTGTCCCGAACTTGTCGCCGTCAAAATCGACGTACTCGACGCCGAGTTGGAGGCCGGGACACTGGCCGCAAGCGTAAGTGTAGTTCTTGAGCCTGTACACGCGGGGCTGGCTGAGACGGCTCGTGTAGACGAGACATCCTGGGCGGAAGATGGTCCAGAGGTGCTCGTAGCTCATCAAGCCCTGCTCGAGGAGGTTCTCCCCGTCGGTGATGACGTCGTGGAACTTTTCGTTAATAAAGTCAAGCAGGACCGGCATGTGAAGGGCCTCTTCGGACTCCGGGTCCAGACCATCGGCCGCCTCGGCGAGCTCGTGGCGGTAGTGATACAGACTACGAGGGGGGAATTCAACGGTGATGTTGGAGGTCATATAGGACTGGCCAGGGAATTGGCTGCCGATGACGTCTCCAAGGACCCTCTTGAGGCCAGGAGAGTTCACCTCGAGCGATGTTCGACAAATGTATTTGTTCTGAGGATCATACTGGCGGGTGATCTGGAAGGGATACAGAGGTAAGACGGGGGGGGGGCGCTACAACATCAGTGCCTCGAAGGAGGAGAAAGAGGAGACTTACGCAGAGCGCATACTTCTCGTACCAGTTGACCTTTTCCTCAGGAACATCCTCATCTTCTTGAGGCTCGACGACAAACGGACGGCCCTTCTTGGTCCATCTTTTCTCCAGATGCTTCAGTTCGACACGCATGGGAGCCTTCTCGAGCTCCTCACGACGTCGCTTGTCTTCCTCGGTCAGAATGCCGTTGATTTCCTGATGGTCCTCCTCGTCGAGAGTATCATCATTGATGTAACGGCCAGCTCTGCGGCCCAGGCCCTTGGTAACACTGCGCGGCATTGTATCTGTCGAGGTGGTCGTGAGAAGGGTAGGTTCTCTCGGACTTGAAGCCTGAGAGAGATAGATGTGTTCTGACGAGGCTTGATGGAGAATGAAGGAGGGAAATAGCAGCAAAGTTGAAACTTCTTTTATACCCATCAACAATCCCGCGCAGGAAGCACTAGTGATGGATTGGACGATGATCGCTTACCGGGATCCCGAACGTCTAGCCAGGACGCAGGCAGCCGTACCCCGCTCGGACGGCCTCCGAGGAGTCATCAGAGCCCCCGAGAGGTATCGGATTGACGGGGTTGGGAGCCGCATGAGTCAACCTGGTTTCGAAGGATTCCCGCAGATCGGTTGGAGGAAGGGATATACACGTCGGGTCTTCGGGTCAAGGTGACACAATGTGGCACAGTCGGCAGATAGGGGGGGGGGGCTGGTGCCTGGCGCCGCCTAGAGTTGTAATTACATGAGGCTGGCAACCGACTAGGTGGCCTGGGTCGCGCGCGACCCATCTGGTTGGCAGCCTTAAAGCGAGGGCCTTTGAGGTGATAATGCCTAGAGACCCTAGAGAAGCCATGAGGCCTGGACTGTCTGTTGACTTGGAAACCTCATGCGTCGTGAATATTCTTGTTGTTGTTAAAGGATGGCAGAGCGCATCAAGACTGATGAGGACACGGAGGTATGGGCGGCATTCTTTTGCTTGCCTCTGAAAAACAAGGTTGCTCTAAAACCTCGTTTCTATAGGAAACGAGTTGAAGTCGTCTAATCGGCAGACAAGCCTCGTCGTGGAATATTGACGAAACTTGCAGTGGTAGGGTCTACGAGCACAATTGAATAATGGTAGGAAGGACGTCGGGGAAACTCAGCGCTCCATACCCGACTAAGCAGAGATACCTAGCGGAGAGCTTCAGCCACATGTATGGGGGCAACAGCAGCAGCATCTTGTGGCGCAAGATCCATCTTTGTTTCTCGACCATGAACAGGGCTTCATGTCCACAATCACCATGGAGGGGGACTGACACAGCGACACCTGACACGGGTAAGCGGCTAAAGGCAGGTCAGGCAGAACAAGACAAGGAAGCTCTCAGGTATCTCATTCTACATGCAAGCCGGCGTGGCTCTCTCTCGCGAGAATGGGCATTATTATTTCTCCCTACATTTCCTTCTCCTCCGTCTTCCACCACTCTAAAACACAATGCAGCGCCAGCGAAAAAAATGTTGTGTGTATCGCAATCGTCAAGTGATGTATGCTCTATCCCCAAAAACTCCGTAATTATGTCTCGGTCTCTATTCTGGTTGCTTATATACAGCAATGCATTAGCCCTCTCAACGACGCGCCCGCTCCACAGCCGCCGCGCTCTTGCCGGCCGCCTTTTCCACGGCGGCGCTGGTCATGGCCAGACCGACGGGCGTCACGGTTCCACTAGTTGGGGCCGGAGTGTTGGTCCGCGTGGGCGGCGCGGAACGGTTGTGCTGCATGTGAGCCTTGACAAGATGCCCTGCCGCCAATGCACTGCACAGCGACAGTTCACCGGCCAGCACACCGGCAGCAATGATACGAGCGAGACGGCGCGCATTCTCGCCGGGCATCGTGGGGTGGGGGCCGCGCACACCGAGCATGTCGAGCATGGCGCTTTGCGGTTCGAGAATCGTGCCACCCCCGAGCGTACCGACTTCGAGAGACGGCATCGACACCGAGATTTGCAGAGAGCCGCGGAGGCTGGACGTGGGTCAGTATTTGTTTTCGGGGCTACGACGACAAGAACAACAAGAGGGGAGGGTAGACGTACTTCTTCATAATGGTAATGCAGTTGGCACTTTCCACCACCTGTGCAGGGTCTTGGCCTGTGGCAAGGAAGATGGCGGCAACAATGTTGGCGGCGTGAGCATTGAATCCACCGACCGAACCAGCCATGGCCGACCCGATCAAGTTCTTGTCGACGTTGAGCTGGACGAGCGTATCGACGTCGCTCTTGAGCACGTTTTTGACCACGTCACCAGGGATAATGGCCTCGGCAACGACGCTCTTTCCACGTCCGTCGATCCAGTTGATAGCAGCAGCCTTCTTATCCGTGCAGTAGTTGCCGGAGACGGAAACAATGCTCATGTCCTCGAAGCCCTCAGCCGCCATGACGGAAAGGGCGTGCTCGACACCCTTGGAAATCATGTTCATGCCCATGGCGTCACCGGTTGTGGTCTTGAACCGGATGTACAGGTTGGTGCCTGCGAGCGCAGTCTTCATGGTCTGGAGGCGGGCGAAGTTGCTGGTCGAGTTGAAGGCCTTCTTCATGACGGCCTGGCCAGCATCCGAGTCGAGCCAGATCTTGGCAGCACCGGCGCGCTCGAGCGTCTCAAAGCTGACGCAAGGCCCGCGGGTCATTCCATCGCCGGTAAGCACAGTGACAGCACCGCCGCCCGAGTTGATAGCTTTGCAGCCACGGCTGGCACTGGCAACCAAGACGCCCTCAGTGGTAGCCATGGGGAGGAAGTAGCTCTGTCCGTCAATAACAAGAGGGCCGGCAACGCCAACGGGCAGGGGCAGGTAACCGACAACGTTCTCGCAGCAGGCGCCAAAGACGCGCTCCCAGTTGTAGCCCTTGTAGGGGAGCTTAGAACGCTCCAGGCTGTTGGTGAGGTCGGAGGTGGCGTTGGTGCGGGAGATGATGGAACGGCGGATCTTGACGGCGCGAGTAAAGTCCTTGAGCGCTCGCTCGAGAGAGTAACCGGGAATCTTGCCACGGAGGGACATGGTGATCACCTCCGAGTCCGTCATCTCATGGACACGCTTCTCGGCGATCATCTTCTCCAGCTGGGGAATGGTGCGCTTCTCGACAGGGCTTGTCGGCTCCGAGGGTTTAGCCTCCTCGGACTCGTCGTCGGTCGACTCCGGCGTCGCAGGCTTAGGGGTAGGAGGGATGTACTCGCCAAGAGGCAGGGTGGCCAAGTCGGTATCGTTAAACCTCTCGGCGCGAGCCAGCTCCTTGGGGTCGATCTGATGGTCGGGAACGTTGGGGTCTTTAATGCCCCATCGCGCGGCATTGAAGAGGTAGCCGTTAAGGGCAACGCTCATGGCCAGGGCAATGATGATCCACTTGGAAAGGACGGGATCCTCGAGGCTCTTCAGAATGCTGCCAACCATGCGACCGCCGACGCCGTAGTTCTCGAAGTGGTCGTACTCGTCGTCGAGCTTGTGGCCAGACTTGCTGGCAGGAGAGGGCAAGGCGTAGTGGATGGAGGGGTACTCCAGCTCGTACTTGATGGGGGTGAGAACGGTGACAACGGTCGGGCGCTCGTTGGCCTTGGCCGCCTCCAGGATGGTGTCCAAGCCGTTGGAGGCGACCTTGAAGGGGTCGACCGGCGGGGCCGTCACAACAGCGCTGAGGCCGCCGGTCAAGGAAGCCAGGCTGGGAAGAGAGCTCGAGTTGCGGAAAGGGATGGTGCAGATATTGATGGCGTTGATGAGGACGAAACCGCTAACCATGAGCACCTTGAACTTGGGCACGTTGCTACTCTTCATCTGCTTGCCGAACAAAGAAGCCTCCTTGGGGGCTTTGCCGTTGGACTCGGGCCAGTCGTTGCTCTTGGCGACGTTCTCGGCAACGCGGCGGCTGACACCGTCATCCTCGAGAGCGCGGCGCATCTGGACGTGGCGCTTGATGCGGTTGATCTCGAGTTTGATGCTCAGAATGGCAGTGTAGAAGGAGAACAAGAGGATGCAGTCGAAGAAGAGGATCCAGGCGGCAAGGAAGCAGAACTGCTGAAGACCGCCTTGGACGCCCGAGGCAGCGCCGAGGACGAGAATGCCGATCTCGATAGCGTAGTCTTTGATAATGTCGTAGCCCTTCTCCTTGATGGCGGCCTGGACGGCGTACTGGATGACGTTGGGAGACGAGACATCGGCCCTCTTCTTGGACTTGTTGTCATCCTTCTGGCCCTGGGGTTTGCGGTGCTCAATGGCGTGGGAGAGCACAGCGCGGGTCAGGACGATGTTTTTCTCGAAACCAATGGTCACGACGAGAAAGGGCAGGCCCTCGGAGAGCAACACCATGGTAACCGGGACACCGAGCTTGGTGGTGACGAGGAGACCAAAGAGGAAGGCGAAGACGGAGGAGAAGAGGACGTTGGTGAAGAGCCAGAAGTTGGAGCCCATGCGACGCATGGAGAGGAACAGGGAGACGAAGGTCAGGTGCATGGACAAATAGCCAAGCACCATGATGAAGATGTCAAGGGCTTCGGCGTTCTTGAGGAGGTCGACGAACTCGGTCCAGCCGTTGCGAGCCCACTGGACGAAGCTGTTGCGGGTGTGGACCTTGGCGACCTTCATGATCCACTTCTTCTTCTCCTTGCCGTGGGTCGTCTCGGTCTCGTCGCTGGTGGCATCGGGAATCTCCTGGGCGACGGACAGGAATTCGGGAGCCTGGGAGTAGGGGACGGAGAAAGCAAGGGCGCTGTCCTGAGAGTAGCTCGTGAGGGAGTTGGAAGTTGAGGGCAGCGAGGTGATGGACAGGTTCTGGGGAATCGGGACGGCATGGGTGCGCGGGGCGGTGTTGATGGACTCGGGCGACTGAGACTCGGGGAAGACGAGGGTCAGAAGGGCGCGGTGGTCGACGTCGGGCGAGATAGAGGCATCGAGCTCGACGTTCTGCCATTTCCAGGCTGTGTCGGAGCTGGCATGGAGTCTTCGGCTGCCCTCGGTGAGGGAAGACCAGTCGGCGGTGCGGACGCTGATGGTGGCATCGAACAGGCTCTCCTGCAGCAGGCCAACGTACGAGGTGCTGGCCAAGACGGCGACAATGACGACGGTGTGGATCGGATGGGAGCAAGCAAGCTTAGAGAGGAACTTGAGAGCGGGCGTGATCTTCTTGTTGACCCACGAGGGGGCGGCCGGTTGGGACGCGGGCTGCTCGCCCCGAAAGCGGCGGGGCAGAAGTGTTGAGGATATCATGGCAAGAGTTGCGGTGTGTCAAAATCGTCTACCGCGAAGGCATGGGGAGTATCACGGTCGGAGAGAAAAGGACCGAGGCGAAGTCTACAGTGGACGACGAGTCAGCAATTGAAGCGGGAAAACTGGTTCGTGCCCTGTTCAGGTTGGTTCTCGAGAGGGTGCGCAAAAATATTTCGCCCAAGGGTGGCTGCCGGCCTTGGCTGGGAGGAGAAGGGGAGAGGATTCTAGCTTGGAATTCGGGTTGAGGAATTCTGGGGACGCGGATGGTCTGTGTGATGCGCTCGCTGCCAATTGGAGACGAGACGAGGGGGCCGTACCGGTTGAGAAAGCCGACGCCGTTGACGCGTATTGTGATCAAAACTCGCGCAGCTTCTTTTCTTTTGTTGCGTTCACAATGCTTTGCGCAAGAGAAGTAAGATTGGAAGCAAGAGCCACCAGGGTAGAAGAAAGAGAAAATATTCTACTGGTTTTGACGAAACGTCGTCGGAGATCGAGGGTGGTGGTCGCGGAGAGCCGAAGTCGCAAGGAGCTGTTGAAGTGCTCAATCGGAGATGCGAGAGTGGGTTTGCGCGGTTGCTGTTGAAGAGGGCGCCTTGCAAAGGGGGGAAGAGGAAGAAGAAGAGGAAGAGGAAGAGGAGGGGGCGTAGCAGATCTCTTTACGACGGAGAGTACGACAGAAAGAGAGGAGCAGAGCAGAAACAAGACAAGACCCTCGCGATGCAACGGGCAGGCCAGGTACCTTTTTTTTTTTTTTTTTTTTTTTTTTTTTTTGGTTTNAGGAAGGTGCGAACCTCACGTCAGGACCAATGATTCTCGATTTGGAGTGGTGGGGGTAACGACAATAGTCGGGCCTGGCGATAGAAGGATGCAGTAGCGTACGGATACAAGGTACAGCGTACACACACCACTGACACGGTGACACCAAGATGGAGGAACAATGGGAGTCGCAACAGGAGGGAGGAGCAGGTTTTAAGACGGACTTCGAATAATGACGCACGACAGAGAGGGACGAGGATACATAGTAAGAAGCAATAAATGAATGGTTCGAGCGGCGAGAGACGAGACAAGTAAAAAGATACCCTATGAATGCTGGAAAGGCAGCTGAGGGATGAAGTACCTCCTCAGCAGGCAGGTAGCTGGCCTGCCGGTCCACAACGGGACGAGGATGAAATGACGAGAATCCCAGCAGGTTGGTCTAGGATTGTGTTGGTTCCCTAGTGCGGATACGTATCTTTGGTCCGAATACAGTATCCGTACAAAGTACAGATACCTCTGTACGATAGGTAGGTAGGTCGTGGTGGATGGGCCGCGCCACTGCAGCGTCACAGGGGAAACAGATGCAAGATACGGATATCTGTAGTTAAGAAGGGGGGGGGGGGGAGANCGACAAACTTGAGGTGGACTGCCTAGCAAAGGTAAATGCGCCGATGTACCGTGGTATATCTGAAACGCTAGGCCATATCAAGTAAGAAAGCCTGTAAGATAGGACGGACTGAAGCAGGTGTACACAGGTCGAGGTTCGGTACGTACTCATGACAGGTCATTGTCTGTGCCTCTCGCTCGCCTACTAGTAGGCAAGGTAATTATGGAGTACCTACCTACCTACGGATACCTAGGTACCTAATCTGAGCACACCGTCGGCGCACTTGGGCAGCACCTGTCGCATCTGCCAGACTGCCACAGCAAGCTCCCTGTCGCTATCGCTTTTGCTGTCGCTGACGCCATGCGCTAAAGCATATTTTGGAGCGTTAGGAAGGGCTATGCGACGGCCACCAAGCCATGTATGTATGTATGTACTACCAACGGCAGCCTGGGCTTGTGTCACAGGGGTAGAGGCCCTCGGAATTCGCCCTTCTGCACCCGCACACTTGCTGCAGCGCTGCATCGGACAGATAACGGGTCGTCCCCGTCCTGTTCCATTCGTCTGTTTATGGCGGGCGGGCGGCGGCGGTCGTGATGGTTGATTGGGGGACCGACAAGACTGAGAGCATCGCGTCAGTAGCACGGCGGACGTCTTCAGTGTCTGTTCGTTGTCTGGCCAAGACCCAGTTCAAACATCGGAGAGCGAGCACCGCCTGGCCAAGGCGTCATTGTACACAGACAGCCCGCGGGCTCTCGAGGAAGCCACCAGCGGGCTGCAGTGTGTCGTCGCCGGTGGCCTCTGGAAGCCAGCCAGGTGCCGTTTTGCAGCCGTTTCGGCAAACAGCAAACATGGGACTTGCAGAACAAATACATGTCGTTGCACCCCTCCCTCCCTCAATCCTGGATCAGGGTTGTGTTGTTGCAACCAGTCCGGGATAGGTACTCCGTAGTGGAATTGCGGCGGGTCCCTTTGCTGGCACTGCGTTTTCCAGCCCGTTCCACCACCAATTCCGTCTCCAGCATCCCGCCTCCATGATCAAGCATCCCCCTCGCAGGGCACGATTCGACAAGCCTCGACAGCGTTGTTACTGCTGCGTCTGTGAGAGGTCCGCAGCAGGGCGGACCGCACAGCCCTGGCGCTACAGAGTTGACAGGTTCGGACCGCTGTTTGGATCCGAGCAAGGAGTATGTTTATTCCGGGCCGGCGGGCTGTCGCCGCCCTGCGAGTGGTGCCGTCGAGCTATCCGTACACGGTACAGTACGGAGTAGTGTAGTGATTGCAGCATCGGACTCGGGGGTCTTGACCACGTCAGCCAGAGAGGGAAGGACCTTTGATTGTTCAATCAATGTACTCCGTCGTTATATACATAATACATAGTAGTCGTTGCATTCGCTGGCTGTCTCCAACCCCCTCCTTGAATGTTTGTCGTCCGGCGAACTCTGTATGCAAGTGCAACACACCAAGTCGAGGAAAATAGCCCGTCCCTCCTCGCGTCTCGTATCACCCCCCCCNTTCTCGGACTATCCATTGGACTCGAACACGCAGCGCACCTCCCACCCCCTGACGATCACCCTGTCCTTCTTCTTACGGGGTGACTGTGTTACGTGTACGAATCGCTGCGCCCGCATGGACCAGCTGAAGGTCCAAAGGATCCTAAGTCTCTCCACCTGCCATATACTGTTTTCAGTGCTGGGTATAGCACTTAGTTATACTGTGTTTCCTAATTTTTTTTTTTATTTTTTTTTTTTTTTTGCATATTATTGTGTACCTGTGCGACCGGATCGCCTTGGCCACCACGTACCTTAGTCTCTCCACCTGCTAATACTGTGCCGCCGGTCCACCACCCGCGGATCCCTCGTGGCGCGCCCGCTTGATTCGAGTCCTGACTCCTAGCCGAATAGTATACGCTCCTACCCCCTCTTTTCTTCACAAAATTGTGGTAATGAATGCTAACCGTTTGCTGTACGACTTGGTTCAAATCCTGAATTGAGTATGTCGTGATGGGTGCAGGCGCCCTTATATGAGCCGCAATTGCCGCACTGCAATTGTGGGCCCATTTTTGGGCTATTCATCGCAGAGTAACAGCCGTCGTAGTCAATGTAAGACGTGTAAAGATGAAGAGTGCCTAGGTAATGAGCGTTTGAGATTAATACCTACGTTATCCATCTATTAATCCACTGGCCTCGTGCTACCGATGTATACATGGCACCCGTATCAGCACCAACCTTACTCTAGATAGATGTCTGGCTCACTAATCACTGTCTGCCTGGTTTTTTCTTTTTCCTCACTACCGGTTCTACTGCTATACCTAAGCTTCGCCTACCAGCCTTCATACCAGAATAGGGCTGCATCCAGGCACATGCCATGCGCCGGCTAGCCGCACCGCATTGCGTGTTTTGACGGACTCCCCAAGAATGGTACTAACCGCTCCACGAAACATGGGGAATGGAGGGCGTCAGGATTTGATCGCATCGCCCCTCTAAGATAGGAAACCAGATACGATGCCTCCTCGCCTTCCTTGTTGGAGACGTTTTTCGTTTTTTCCTTCGAGTTTGGTTGACGAGACGGCCACACCACTTAGACGAGACCCCTCGTGCGCTGGCCCCTCACTCCCGTCCTGCCGTGACAACCCTCTGGACCTCCGGCCCCTCGACGCTGACAATCCTGACCCCGCTGGCCTCCAACTCGCCCTTGCACTCGTCCCATCTCTCGGCATCCACCGGCCTCGTGCCCTCCTCGACGACGAAGGTCCGGAAGCCTTCCTCGTTGGCATCTAGCGCGGTCCACTTGACGCAGTAATCGCCGGCCAGTCCGACCACGTAGACGTCCGTGATGCCCTTGTCCCGGAGGGCCTCCGCGAGCCCGGTGTCCGACACCCGCGGCGACCGGAAGGGGTCGTAGAAGGCGCTGTACATCTCGACGTTGCTGTTCTGGCCCTTCTCGAGGACGGTGTCGACGGCCGAGGCGTCCAGCTCCGGCACGAGGGCTGCGCCGGGCGTCCCCTGCACGCAGTGCACCGGCCACATGCGCGTGCGGAACGTCTCGGCGCCGTTGCGCGGGTTGACAATGTCGACCGTGTCGACGAAGGGCTGCTTGCCCTCGTGGTTCGAGGCGAACGAGACGTGGTCCGGCGGGTGCCAGTCCTTGGTGGCGATCTTTGTCGCGAACGGCAAGCGCAGCATCGAGTTGATGACCGGGTGGATGTCGCGTCCGTTGGCCACGGCGAGTGAGCCATGCTCGAGTCGGCGTCAGCCACGGGAGCAGCCCACACCGTCACCACATTGGCTCTTCTGCACAGGTTGTTCCCGTCTTTCGCCCCAACGGGGAAACTCAGGGCGCGCCTCGCCAAAGCCCTACGAGGCTCGGGGGATATGGTGCGGTGCCATTGCGATGCCATTGCGTTGCGATGCGATGCAATACGATGTGACGAACGGGGTGTAACGGCGAGTTCGCCTACTTACCGGCGGGCAAAAATCCTCCTGGAAGTCGACGACAATAAGCGCCGGTCGAAACCGGTCCTGCGGCATGGCGGCGACGGCTCTTTGCTTTCGCTGGGTCGCTTGGTACGGATACTTTGTCGTTTTGGCG
>NWBT01000048.1:4718865-4729592 GCA_003386485.1 Colletotrichum lentis
CCCCCCTCCTGCCCTCGAACCGAGTTCTATCCGATCCCGCATGTCGTTCCTGAATCACTCCAGATTCCCGAGCTTTTGTCGTCCTGCAAGGTCGCCCTTGGTCATCGGACAAGTCACCCATGCTCGAACCGTCCCGTCAACCTAGCTCGCCTCGAGTCTCTGAATCAGGACATACATACACTTTTTGGCCAGGCTTCGTTCGTCCCAGCATGACCGCCCGACTGCCCTCTACACGGGAATCACCCACTCTGGTTCCCGCTCGTCAAGCATAAGAGATTTGCCCAGCGCAGGTACCGTGTACACAGTACAGCCCAAAAGCCGTGGGAAAGACCCGCTCTCGATGCAGGATGCCAGCCGTCAAAGCAACCCGGTCGTCGTCGTCGGCGTAACTCTAAACTATCGGAGATATCTCCCCAAATCACGGCTTTCCAGGTACCGTCAACGACGCTCCAGGAGGAGAGTATATGAATCACTCCTCCTGGCACCACTCAGTTGCAAAATTCTTCTCAGAATCCTTCATCCCGTCACAGTACTTCTTGTCATTCTTCCCCTTCGGCTTGAGGCCTGTACATTTTCGGCTTCAAATATATATCTCTCTCTCCCTCTTTCTGGCTCTGGAAACCGACTACAGTTCTAGAGTTCATTCTGTTATCATTCACTCTGCACACTCAACACCTAACCACCACCACCTCCCATCATCCCACCCCCATTCCTCATCCTTGGAGATGGCTACTACGACTGTGGCCGCGGCCACTAAAGTCGTCGTCAAGGAGGTGACCTGCATCGCCGTTGAAGGCGTCAGTCACACAGCCCATCGCAAGTGTCCGCTTTCCAGCTACAAGGGCGTGCCTTTCTTCCCCCGCAACACCATCGACCTCAACATACGGGACTCCAGGATCAAGCATGACGCCATGATTGCCAACCTCCGCAAGTGGGCCGGCGACACCGAAACCTGCTACTGCGTCGAGGGCATGGAGGGCCTGCTGAAGAACATCCACGCCTGGCTCTGGATCGCGTCCACGGACCACGCCCTGTGCAACCTCGAGCAGGTCAAGCTGGCCTGCGCCGTGTACGACAAGCTCATGGACGAGGACTTTGACGAATGGTCCCACTTTCGGTCCTGCATCGTCCATGAAGAGATCGTCGACGCCTTGGATCGCGCCGGTGAGCTGGAGGACGAGCACTGCGACCCCTTCTACATCTACGGCGGCTTCGGACCCATCAACCGCGACTTCGCCTGGGACGCCAAGGACAAGACCATCAGCTGGAGGAATACTCACACGGGGGAGACCGAGACGGTCCGCGTCCCGCAGATGGAGGACGCCATGAAGCTCATGGCCGGCATGGACGGCGACGAGTACGACTTCAGACAAACGTGGACCCAGAAGCGCCACGCCCACGAGCTGCACCACCAGCAACACGGCACGGTGTGTGCCGCGTGGGTCGACGGCCCCCAGACCTTCCATCACACGGAAAACACCGCCAGCGAGCGTACCCTGGTCCTTTGCACCCACGTGGCCAAGAAGGGTTCGTGTCCCAGATGCCCCACGAGGAGCTCGAGAGCCGCCGGCCACCAGTGTGCCACCTGCTCCCGCCACAGGGTGGCCAAGCGTGCCAGGAGGAGGACCAGATCCCCAGGCGTCACCATCCGCACCAAGGTCAAGGTCTCTGGCGAGCTCGGCAGGAAGAAGGAGTGGGACGTCCAGGAGAAGGAGAAGCTCTGGGAGGTCATCCAGGCCCACGTCGGCAGGGTGGCCGGCGACCTGGCCAAGTTCAGCAACCGGTCCACCGTGGCCGGGAACGTCTCTATCAAGAGCGGATTCAACCGGGCCACGGACTACCAGCCGAGCGAGGAGGAGATGACCGGTCTGCTCCACGCACACCGGGTCGGCCTCTGCTACGAGACCAACGCCGAGATCCAGGAGCCCCGGGAGCTCTTCTGGGAGAGACTCGACGCAGGGGCCGAGAGCCAAAGCGAGACCGAGGTCGAGAGCGAAAGCGAGACGGAGATGGAAAGCGAAGGGTGAGACCGAGGTCGAGAGCGCCACGTGTGGATTCGGAGTCTCGGACCTGTGAGCGGCTCGCCCCTGAGAACAATTGAGGGAATGACATACACAACTGGACAGTGTTTTTCTCTGGCAGGATTATCGGTATTTTCCGGACCGCATGACTGTCTTGCTAACGAGGGGCGGCCAACGATGGCGTTGAGATGTCTTTCAGGATTACCCAGGGTTGGAAGGCGTTGATTGAATCTTGGCTGGGCATGCCGACCCTGAAGGAAGCATGATTATATGGTACAAGGCACATAATTTCAATGGATGAATAACGAGATCGCCTAACGTTCTCTCTTTTTTTATCTGCATGCCATTCTTTCGATGTGACGTGTCACGTAACAATACACTTGCGGAACCGCACTTCCAACGCCGCTGTCGGCCAACAATGTCTTTGGGAGAAGGACCACGCTTGACGCCTCCGATGCCATTTTCCGGGGAAATCATGAACTNGGGGGGGGGGGGGGCCTACGGCCACCTAGTGGCCTTGGACTCGAGAGAACAGCCTATCTACCGATCGGGCTGTTCACTCCCAATCGTCGAGACGACCTGATCTGTGATGTGCGCACCAGGAGAGCAGAGCCTTCTCTGGCAGACAACGACCGATCCACTTCGACCTTGGGCCAGTGACCGAGCACCCAAAGTGAGGCAGGCTGGTATTCGGGCCGAGCGGGCCCGGCATCGAGCTGAATAGGTTAGGCCGGCCCTCTTGCGGCATCAACCAGACAGCATAGAGCTTGCCGGCTGAGGGGATGCCTCGCCTCACTTTACGTCCGGTTGTCCGTCTCGAGGGGGGCTTCGTCGAACAAATACCCACAAAGGCACTAGTTTATGAATAGGCACCAGCTTCAGTGTGACATCACAATGTTTAACCTGGGCAATTTGGTATTAACCACGTCGGCGAGCGGGAGCACCTGGGAGAAGANCAAGGGTCCGGCCACTGTGGATAGCCGGAGTGTGGTGTGAAGCAGTCCGAGGGGTAGTATGACTGGGCCGAACAGTCGAGGGGGGACAAATCTTCGTGCGACGGGTATGGTGGCAGGCCCTCGGAGCGCTGGGCTGGACTCGGGATGAGAACGGCTGTTGATGTGTTCCGTGTGCTGATGCTGCGAGTGAGTGGGAACCCTGTATTATGCCGATGGGAAGGTATGTCTGCTTTTTCAAGGCACCGAATCAGGCCTCACGGTGTGCTTATATTGGTCAAGTATTGCACATGCGAAGCAGTTGGAAGAAGCAGGACAAGATGTTGGGCCATGTTAAGGCGGGGCCTAGGCGTCGAGTCGGTCGAGAGACGTCGAGCGAATAGAGCGAGCGAGCCATTGTTGGCATGCCATCTAATGGAAGGCATCCATTCAGAGGGAAAGAGGAATTTGGTTCGCATGGGCCGCCTGGATGCCCAGGCCGGAAAGTTCTGTTAATGTCAACAATACAGAGTCAAGACGACCCAACGGAATGGTAAGGAGGGGCGGGCGCGAACGACGGGGTTCGTCCGAGGGAGCATCCTTGAAACCTGGAGAATGCCCTCTTCTTTCTAGCTCCAGCGTCTTAAGACTTACCCCCCCTTGCATGCTTGCATGGAGACGTTGCGGTGCCAAGTCCAAGTCGAGATGTGTAACAAGTCGGATAGAGAAGGGCGAGCGAGGGTCGACAGGTTCGGTTTGGACCCCGAGTTCTGTTCTGCCCGGAGCACGATGCCTACATTGGTCCGGCAACACCAGAGATTGAGCTGTCAATGAGACATATCGACAGAAAATGCTCGATTCTGCACTTTATGATAGACGCGTATGCTGCCCAGTTCGGAAAATGATGGTCGAGAATACTACTTGCGTAGAAGTGGCCCTCGAGCCCGCTGGAGCCCGTCTTCACGCCCGTCAGGACGTATTCCCGGCTGGCCTCACAGTCTCATTTCTTTTTCCCCTTAGTGAGTGACTGTCCGTTCTTTTTTCTACTCACCGATTGCCCTGCCCAGACCGAAAACAGGGAATGTGGGAAGGGTGGACTGACTTTCACTTGCCCCCCCCCCCATCAGTCGGCAGGGGGTGCACAGCAGGCAGGTATCCGTACCGCCAGGCGCAGTTTCCAGCCAAATGGCACCCTCTGAGGCGATTCAATCACTTTGAAGGTGAAGGCTTGGAGCCTTGGGGGGAGGTTGCCGTGACGAATAAGGAAGGACGGCTTCCGGGGCCCTGGCAAGCGTGGCATCCACGGCCCCCTTCTTGTGTATCCCCAGCGTCCCACGCCGCAAGCCACAGGAGACCGAGGGAGATTCTTGTGTCATCGTGGTCGTGGTCATTGGTGTGCCGATCGGTCGGAAAGCTTGTGGTCACACCATCTCGTCCTATCGCTGTCGTATTGTGAGTATCCCGAATGTCTCGCCCAGGAATGCAGGAGAGCTGCTGCATCGATCCTCGCGTCCTGGGCCAGCTGGCCGTTAAATGAAGAACCCTTCCCGTACTTGCCTACCTATGAGTCTTAGCGCGAGAGCAGCCCCTGGCCACACAAGACAAGCGGGAAGTCGGAACCCAGCGCAGCGGTTCGGTAGTTCTGTGAGCGTTGTCCTCCTTTGGTCGTGGCCGCCTCGCTGGGGTCGCTGTCTCGGGACTTAGGACTCGTACCGGGAGAGAGGAAGCCCCAAAAGAGAGGGCAGAGAACGAGAGAGGGTTGCGTCGTTTGTGCAACTGAAAGACGCATGTCAGTGTACAATCTTTGCTTTTTTCCCGTCTTGCTTCCCATCCAGCATCGACTGTTCCCGTCACTGATTCTGCTTTAACGCTCCCCGCAGTGGCATCGGAACCGGACGCCTGTGGAAGACACGCATAGTGTCGCGATATCGAGCATCGGTACCTCATCATGGCCGTAGAAGGTCCCAGGTTCTTGCCCGGCTTAGACAGCATCGAATACTATGGCATCGGTATGGGCACAGATCTCATTGCGCCTGACTCCCGCACTGCCAGGAGCCAGTCGCCCGGCGGCTTGAGCATCAGTTTGGGACCAAGGGAAGAAGCACAAGGGCGCATGCAGTACTATCTTTCTCCTCGAGACCCCGTCGACGAAAACTCATGATCTGCAGATTCAAAGCGATCGAGGACGACGTCAGCTTGTTCCACCATCGTCGTTCGTGTGCACCGTCGCCAGATTCGGTCGTAGCCAGCGACGAGGCTACCAGTGAAAGCATCACCACGCAGAAAAAAGACACGCAGCAGACATGCCAATCGGATAAGGATTGCCCAAAAACACCAGTGGCATCATCTTCAAGCGGCTTGACGATGGCCCAAACGCTCGCTGCGCCATTGGAGTCATATCTGGCGTGCCCCCAACCACACGAGAAGCGGGCTCTGTGTCTCTTTGGCGACGATGACGACCGAGAACAAAAGATAGGTTCCCTAGCAATTGGTTCGGTTGCCATGGGCATGAGAAGCGTGCCTGGCGCCGACAGAGTTCCGGCTCGAAGCCTTTCGCCCATGGATGCGGTCTCACGCTCGAAGCTTGGGCACATGATGGAGCGTTGCCTGGCCTCTGACGATATGCACGATGCGTTGACCAACCAGTTGGAACAAATCAGCTCAAGAAATGGGCGTGAAGAGAGCGTTGAAATCCCAGGCCCAGAGGTTGAGGCTGCTCAGCCGTTGGGAGATAGTCTCTCTGCCCTACATCACTTGATGCCATTGGCGACAAGTGCAGCGGCGGACAGTGCAGCCGCCACCGCCGCTGTGGTACCGGGCGGGCCCATCGAAGTCGGATCCGACCGCGATGATCCGGATTCGGCCATCTCGGACATGGAGGCGGACGAGCTCCACCAACTGCTGTACGTCTGCCCTGCTCCGCCGACGACTTTACCCGGTGACTAATGCCTAGCAGAGAGCAGCGTCGGCGGGCGCGAGAAGCAGCAGGCAACCGAATCCTCAAGCCGCATAGGACACCGAGAGCGAGAGTCGTGAAAGCGAAGCGAATGCGCACTCGGAGATGACATCAAAGAGGCCAGTCTGGCATGGCAGTGTTGATGTTTGACAAGGATGAGCCTTCCCATCGAAGACGAACGCCGAGACGTCTGCAGGTTCGGGAACGTGGTGTTGATGATTTCGGAATGGGCGTCTGGCGAACTGCATGCTCTGTGAATGAATGCTTCTTCATGGTTGAACACCCCTCTTCTGGCCTCGTTGGGGGGTAGAACAGCCGATCGAGGCGAGACAATGGTTTTGGCTTGTTGGAGGATGGATGGATGGATGGAAGGATGGGTTAATGGGGGGCACCAAGAGTGTAGGTAGGTTTACTTTCCTACCTAGGTACCTAGGTATGCGTCTTACCCCTCCCTCCCCGCCTTGGTAGGCCTCTTCATGCCTTAGGTAGGGAGGTAGGTAGGTACCCGATGTATCCGTTCTCTGTACTGGAAAAGTCTTGTCCTTATCGGGTATCGTACCAAGCCTTATCTCGCATGTTATCGCTCTCGTCTTGCCGCAAACGCGCCGAACCGAGCTTGAAGCCCACCACACCCAGCTACCTACCTAGCTACCCATGCTGTAGGTACCCGCTGTCACTGTAGCCGCTAACACTATCCACACTTGCGACTCGTATCACTCACCTTCACTTTCATCCTTAACCCAAACCTCCTCCTCCTCCTCCACCTTCCCACCGCACCGCCAACCTCGATCGCGACCACGACCACTGCCACTACGGCGCTCCCAATGGCGTCGCGCCAGCTCGGCATCCATGTATAGCCGCGAAAACAAGATCATGCGGAAACTCCTCGGCAAAGTTACTGCCGACAGCAGCACCGACACCCACCACTCCATTGGCATCACCAGTGCGCCGCACTTCCAGACCTCGTACCGACCGAGTGTCTCGCAGAATGCTGTCTTCCCTGCCGGCGTCCCCATTCTATGTCTCGACACCGCCCCCGATCACCGCGCCGCCGTCATAGCCGGGAGACATGTCCTCAAGACCATCGTGTTTGACGGTCTGTCCATCAGCGAGGCCATCGATGTCCGCAGCGCAATCACGGCGCAATCCGCCTCCTCGGGCAAGGGCGCATCGAGCTCCCTGACGGCAGATCAACTCTCCATACGAGATGTCCGGTGGCACGGCGACTCCACCATCTTCACCGCTTGTGCAAACGGCAAGATCTTCTCCTATGACCTCGCTAGGATCTCGACAGGCGGCGCCGCACTCGAGTTCGTCCAGACGAGGGAAGACTCGCGCCAGGTCAACAGTCTCGACATCAACCCCCACAGGCAGACGACACTGCTCTCCGGCAGCCAGGACGGTATGGTGCGCTACTTTGACATTCGCGCGCCGGTGCAGAGTCGCTCGGGCGGTCTCACTTACAGCCCGCGCGGCGCCTACAAGTGCAACGCCGACGGAGTTCGGCAAGTCAAATGGTCGCCCAAGGACGGCTTCTACTTTGCCTGCGGAACCGAGTCCGGCGTCGTTCTGAAGTGGGACGTCCGGAAGATTGCCCAGCCGCTGCTCAAGATACCCGCCCACGACAAGGCCTGCGCCTCTATATCATGGCATCCCGACGGCAACCACCTGATTAGCGGTGGCTGGGACAGCAAGTGCGCCGTCTGGGATATGTCCAAAAACGCCGACAAGCGGCAGAAGCCTCGATGGGTCATATACACGCCCGCACCGGTGTCTGTCGTCGCATGGCGGCCTGGACTCTGGTCAGCAAGCGCCCAGGGCAAACGTGCCGCCCAGGTTGCCGTCTCCTACGATGACAACCACAAACGATACGGGATCAACGGCGTCCACGTCTGGGACCTCGCCCGGCCCTCCATGCCATACAAAGAGATTGAGCGGTTCGACTTCTCACCGTCGGGCCTGCTCTGGCAGAACCAAGATCTCCTCTGGACGGCTGGCAACGACGGCTTCTTCAATCAATGCGATGTCGCGTTCGCCCCGAAAGTACTCGACAGACAGCCCGTCTCGAGCATGGCCCTTTCTGCTCGAGGTGACGCCGTCCTGTTCCTCGACGAGCGGCCACAGGACCGACCACGGCCCTCCATCGTCCATCACCAAGCCAGTGTCGCGCCGCCACGGTCATCCTACAGTTCGAGCCCAACAATCCCGATGCTTAGCATCAGCCGCAGCGACTCGGAAGATGAAGTTGTCGGCAGCTTTTTGGGGCCGCGTCGCAGAGTTGGCAGGAAAAGGAGGCTTAGTTTGCGTTCGATTCCAGTTCTGAGCACCACGCCGCCATCCGGCCCAACCATCAGCGACGACCTCGTGCTGGGTCTGGAGCAGGCAATCAAGGTGACTGGTACCTATAAGACCCAGCAAGCCATGGCTATCGGCCACATTCCCGCGGCGGCACGAGTCGATATATACGAATACCTGTCCAGCTGCTATCTGGAAACGTTGGACCGCGAGCTGCCGTACGTCGCCGGCGGGCAGTCGCTGGCCAAGAGAGTCTGTGGCATTATGGAACAATATGCGCGCGCTGCAGAACGCGTCAACCAATATCGTCTGGCCCAGACATGGCGGATTCTTGCCTACTCGATGAACCTCCTGTTGACCCGCCGAGCTCAGTTTCACCTCGAAACCCGCCTGGGCCGGTTCCAAAAACGGCCATCCATTTCTAAAGGAAGAGACATCCCCAAGATCCGGGTGCCAAGGGCCTTGGATGTTGTCGTGGAGATGAATGGCGAGGAAACTCCCAGGAGACCATCGGCTATTGTGTCTAGCAGCATTGATACCAAGTCTCTGGGGCCTCGATCATTGCTTTCAGAAGAAATCGAAAGCACCTCAAACGTTGCCACGCCTGTTGCGAGAGCCATCAATGGGGGTGATGCCAACCAGGCCAATTTCCCATCAGAGGCAGAGTTACCACCAGTCATGGAATCAGACAGTTTTGCCTTGCCCCCCGCCGTCCACAGTACGTTCAATAACAGTCCGAGGAGGCGACTGGACTCAGTCCCTTTATCTACCACTAGTCATGAAAGCGAGGGGACACAGAGTTCCATCACAGAGGGCTACGACTTCTATGACACTGACGCCCTGTCTCAAGCTATAGATGTGCCGGAGCCGAAGAAGAAGGAGCAAAAACCCCTGGACTATGGCCCTTGTACCCCGAATACCCGAGGTACCTTGAGGGAGGATTCCTCGGAAGGGGCCTTTGCACAGATATTCTCCATGTCGGACAGCAGTCGGCAGACATCTGGGCTGGCCTCATCCTCTGAAGCAGGGACATCAGCACCCACGCGATCAATCCCAAGCTACCCTGTGCGGCTTAACAACAAAAGAGGGGTGAAAGAACAGGGCGAATACGAGAGCCGCATTCGTGGCAAAGAACTCGAAGACTCACCCGAACACGGAGCCTTGAGAGCACTCCATGGCCCCGAAGGAAGCGAACCAAAGGATTCCCCTGAAGAGCTCTTTATGATATCCCAGACGACCATTACATCGGATACAGTCACCGACGACCCATCAACGAAATCACAGCTAGGATCTCTCCCTGCGACCCATGAGGACCACGCCCCTCTCCATGTAGGCGTCCCTTCTTCGAGTCCCCTGAAGATTACCCCGGCCCTTCAACATGACTCTACACCAAGTATCCTCGAATCAGACTACCTCCCCTGGCCTGAAGATCCGTCATACCCGCATCCCGCCGTGCCCAACCCGGACACGGAAAGCTCTCCCCCGCTGAACCCGTACACACTTATATCCAGAGCCTTGGATTTCGAGACGCGGACGTCGGCGCTCAACGCCTCTGCCATGGTCCTTCTCTTGAAGCCTCTCGTACCAGAGTCCGTCATCGACTCTTTCCGCGCCACATCCATCCTCCGTCAACACCACTCGCGCCTTACGGGCATGAAGCTCTTCGTCGAAGCCGCCCTGCTCCGGAAACTCTGTGTTCAAGGCTGGCCGGCGGGCATTCCCGAATGGGGCGAGAACTACACATGCATCTTTGGCCCGGCGCAGCAGGGCGTCAAGGGGGGCTTCATGTGCCCTAGCTGCCGGAAACCAAGGGAACTCGATCCGTCGCTCGGCCAGAAGGCTCTCTGGAAATGCGAGCGGTGCCGCACGACAATGGGTCCCTGCGCCGTCTGCGGCCATCGCGAGACCACAGCGGCCATGGTTTCCCTCGTTGACGGCGTCGCCGGTGCCCCGCCTGCGGACTCGATCATGAGCATATGGTGGTACTGCCCCGGCTGCGCCCACGGCGGTCACGCCACGTGCTTGCAGGACTGGCACGCGCCCTCGGACGACGGCACTCACAGCCTCAGCGACGGGTGCTGTCCCCTTGACGGCTGCGGCCACGCCTGTCTCCCCGGGAAGTGGCGCGAGGAGAAGTCGATTGCGCGGTCGGACGAGTTGGGTCGCGTGGCTATCGAGAAAGCACGGATCGGCAACAACAGCAGCGCAGTTGGCGGCAGCGGCGGCGGCGGCGGCGGCAAGTCGAGTGCGCCGAGCCCCGTGATCCCGTCTCACGTCCGCGGCGACAGCGTCGAGGTGCCGCAGAGCAGGGCCGTCGAGAGTGTCCGCGAGGCGCTAGCGAACAACACCTCGACAACGGGGATCCTTAGCTCCAGCCCGGGGAGCCGGTCCGGGGAGCGGGAGCGCAGGAAGAGCGTCAAGTTCGTGCCGACGGAGCGCTAGTGGCGCATCGACCTCTTTTTTCGTTCTTTCTAGATAGGTAGCAGGATGGGACGAGGCAACTTGTTTACGACGGCGTTTGGG
>NWBT01000048.1:4746858-4763645 GCA_003386485.1 Colletotrichum lentis
CCCCAATGCGTATGCCTCACTTCCTCTGGCAAGCCTGGCTCATGCATGATGCACCTGACCAGCTGGAAAATCAGGAGTGCTGACTTTCCCCCCTGTTTCTGCGTTCCACAGTCATGCAATATATGGTCATGAAGGAGATGACATGCGTGCCCTCGCTGAACCTAGACATACTGGGCGACAAGGCCGCGTTCTGGAAGAGCATGGCGGCGCATTGGGTCCAGGCCTCGCTCTCTGACCGCGGCATGCTCGCCAGCACCCTGCTCTGGGCCTGCAGGCACATGGCGTCAGTGCAGCATCGCGACGTCTTCGACCCGCAGGCGACCAGGTACAGGCTGGAGTGCATCCAGATGCTCAACCAGACCCTGACGAGGGAAGGGAAGAACATCAGCAACCTCACCATTACCAAGACGCTCGCCTTGGCCTCGGACTCGGTGAGAATGGGTTCCATCTTTCTTTTTTCTTTTTTTTTTTTTTTTTTCTCTTTTAGAGATTTTGCTCTTCTCCTCTTGTATTTTTCTTTTTTCGACTGTAGCCTGTAATACTACATATTGTTTCTCACGCAAGACAGACAGACAGACTGACTGACTGGCCCATGTCGCATGGTAGAACCTTGTGGGCGAACACGACGTCGCGGAACAGCACCTGAAAGCCGTAGGATACATGATCCGAATGCGGGACGATGGTGAAACTCCAACCGACTTCCTCGGCAGGCTCGTGATCTGGTTCACTCGGGACAACAGCTCCGAGAGCATGATGGGCAAGGCAAACCTGGACTTCCACACGGGCATGACGCCCGTCGCGAAGGTAGAGAAGGACTTGGTTTATCACGTCAACGTAACAACAAGCGTCTAAACAAAAAAAAAATTGTTCTTATTTCAAATTTTTCTTCTTTTTTTTTTCTTTTTCTTTTTATTCTTTCCCATCTATTCTCACTCGTCACAAAGAACGGATGAGCCTCGCGAAACCTTCCAAACGCTGGAAAACATCTGAACTCTCGAGTCGTCCCATCACTCCGTTGGCTGGTTTCTTCTTTTTTTTTCTTTTTTGTTTTAGGAGCCCACACCCTGGGGGTACGTGAAGAGGCCCTTGACGTCGTACTTGGTCTTGATGGCCTTCAGCCGCGGCAGGTTATCCCTGTAGTACTGGTCCTGTGCGTCTGCCCGGCTCAGCTGCGAGTCGGCGTAGTTGGCGTACCGGCCCCAGTCGGCCTTGGCCATGGTGCCGGTGACCGAGGACATCCAGTTGCCGAGGAACGAGTAGCCGGACGAGGGGTACGCCCCGCCGCCTGACGAGTCGTAGAACTGCCACATGAGCACCTTGTCGCGGTGCGCGTACGCCGTCGCCGAGTTGGCCGTCTGCGCCGTCTTGGAGTTCTTGCCGCCGTGGACGTCGACCAGGACGAACCAGCCGGTGTTGGTCGACTTGGCCGTGTTCAGGTAGTAGTCGACGAACGCCTTGAAGCCGCCCGGCGAGACCGCCTTGGTCATGAGGCTCGAGGCGTAGAAGGTGTCGGTCGCGCCCTGCGGGCCCGTCTGGTCGAGGGCCTCGCCGGCGAAGTGCTGCAGCTGGCCGATCCAGTCCGTCTGGGTGAGCGTGCCGCCGCCGACGTCGATGCCCAGGGGCGAGAGGAACCTCTTCAACGCGCTGCGCGCCTGCGCCTCGGTGCCGATGTAGAGCCCGTCAAAGGCCGTGCTGTCCGAGGTGATGACGGCGCGCATGTTGAGCTCGGCGGGCATGTCGCCCTGGGCATACGTCTGGAGGGCCGCCAGCGCGGCCGCCAGTTTGTCCTTCTTCAGGTTGAAGGGGACACTGTACCAGGTAACGACGCCCGGGGCGGCGAAGGTGTTGAACTTGAACTCGGTCACGATGCCGAACGACGAGCCGGCGCCGCGGATGGCCCAGAAGAGGTCCGGGTTCTGGCTCTGCGACGCCTTGACGATCTTCCCGTCGGCCGTGACGACGGTCGCTTCGACGATCCAGTCCGTCGCCAGGCCGTACAAGTGCGAGCTGAAGCCGAAGCCGCCGTGGATGCTGTGACCCGATGCGCCGACTCTGATAGATGGTTTAATAAAAGCGGTTGGCCATGGCTTTGCTCACAAACTACAAAAAAAAAAAAAAAAAAAAAAAAAAAAAAAAAAAAAAAAAAAAAAAAAAAAAAAAAAAAAAAAAAAAAAAAAAAAAAAAAAAAAAAAAAAAAAAAAAAAAAAAAAAAAAAAAAAAAAAAAAAAAAAAAAAAAAAAAAAAAAAAAAAAAAAAAAAAAAAAAAAAAAAAAAAAAAAAAAAAAAAAAAAAAAAAAAAAAAAAAAAAAAAAAAAAAAAAAAAAAAAAAAAAAAAAAAAAAAAAAAAAAAAAAAAAAAAAAAAAAAAAAAAAAAAAAAAAAAAAAAAAAAAAAAAAAAAAAAAAAAAAAAAAAAAAAAAAAAAAAAAAAAAAAAAAAAAAAAAAAAAAAAAAAAAAAAAAAAAAAAAAAAAAAAAAAAAAAAAAAAAAAAAAAAAAAAAAAAAAAAAAAAAAAAAAAAAAAAAAAAAAAAAAAAAAAAAAAAAAAAAAAAAAAAAAAAAAAAAAAAAAAAAAAAAAAAAAAAAAAAAAAAAAAAAAAAAAAAAAAAAAAAAAAAAAAAAAAAAAAAAAAAAAAAAAAAAAAAAAAAAAAAAAAAAAAAAAAAAAAAAAAAAAAAAAAAAAAAAAAAAAAAAAAAAAAAAAAAAAAAAAAAAAAAAAAAAAAAAAAAAAAAAAAAAAAAAAAAAAAAAAAAAAAAAAAAAAAAAAAAAAAAAAAAAAAAGAAAGAAAGAAAGAAAGAAACACACACACGAGACTTGCTTTTTTCCTCTTCGGTCTTGATGATATATTACTCACTCACCCTGGACATGAACCGTGAGAAATGGCCCGGCCGCCCTGGTTCAACAGCTCCGTCGCCACGTGCCCGAGACGGGCGCCGGCCTGCACGGTGGCCGTGTTGTCGGCGTTCAGCGTGACGCCGAACATGGCATCCAGCCGGACCACGACGTGACCGTCCTCGCCGCCGAGCCCCGACGACGAGTAGCTGTGCCCGCCGCCGCGCGCCGTGACGGTCCCGCCGTGCTGCGACGCGCATCTCACGGCCGCCTGCACGTGGCTCGCGTCGGTGGCCGTCACCACGAGCGCCGGCGTAAACCGCACGCGCGCGTTGTAGGGCCTGATGTCCTCGGACCAGTCGGAGGAGGAGGACGCAGTGACGACGGGGGCGTTGGCGGCACGGAGGCAGGCCTGGACGGAGTCGCTGGAATTCCCTGGTTTGCCGGCTTGTTGGCCATGTTGGGGTAACGCTTTCGCTGAGGTCCAAGGGAGAGCGGCGGCGGCGGCGGCGGCCCCCCAGGAAAGAGTGGAAGTGAACCTCATCGAAGGTAAAGAATGTTTTGTGCTTGTTCTGGAACACCGTAGGCACATTCCATCTTGCGGAAAGTATCAGTTGTTATATGCAACCGCGACTCCAGGGTCCAAGCCGGCATGTCGCCCTCTCTCTCCTCCTCGCCGCGCGGCCTAGCCACTTGGCCGGGAGAAGATTGGGATCGGCCGGTCCGTCCCTCACTTCTTTGACAATCGGGATCAACCCAGAGATCGTCCACAAGTGGTATCGGTATTTCCAGCCGGGGGTGGCTGGCACAGAAAGCCGGACTCTCCGAAGTGGGAGTTAGTCAGTTAGATAGGGTCTACCTATGGGAAGGGCAGATCGCTGGGGAGGGGGAAAGTACTGCTTAGCATCGTTTTATTATTACCCCGACACTACCTGACTCAACCACATATTCTATAAGAGCCCGGTCTCTTTGTTTCGTCACCCGCTTGCCGGGGTCCGGCCTCATCGATGCGACGCGGCGCAAGGCCTGGAGTCGGTGGCTGTCCCCAAGATCTGGCGTCTACGACGCAACTAGTTTAGCCTCGGTGGACGGCACCTCTGCATTAGGTAGACGAAAACAAGGGACAGGCGGAGGGCTCTTTAATAGCAATCTCTACGCTACTAAGGATCGAGTCGGATGTCGCTGAAAGCCACTGGATCTTCTAGAACGGCACGCGCATGTCTCGGGTGTCTCTCAGGCGGTCGACAGTTCTTCATCCAGCTTGGGGTAGTCGCCGGCGGTCCTCCATCTTCATCATGAGATCGGCCAACTACGTCGGTGGAATAAGGCAAATCCTTGGTCATACGAGGCGAGTATCAGATAATTAAGAGGTCAGGCCATGACTATGAGGGCTAATTAATATCTCATTAAGATGAGGGCAGCAAACCGATCGTCGTTGCCATCACACATCGGTATTTTGCATACTTCTCTCAAGGTGATATAATACTGCAGCTGATAGCAATTTGTGAAACTTCTTAGAGACTGCATCTTTTACATTATTACGTCACAGGCGGACGAGACGGATTGTATGAGACTGGGCGACGTTGATGAGTAGCATTATTAACGTGCAAATCGGATATCTATCGTGATTGATTAATACCAGCACAAAACTCCCCACGTCTCTTAAGCAGTTGATCCCCCAGTCAACTCCAGAAAAGGCACCCGCACCCGGATGAGATTATGTACGACCGGGCTCAAAGGCCCCTACTGGTCTAAGATGAGGGTCTCAAGGACTACATCTCCTTTCCCCGGCAGTGTGGCTAATGCCAATAGAGCCACTGTTCGGCAGCCCGCCGCGGCTTTGATATCACTACGTTGATCTGGTGGTCCGTTGGGATATTCGTACTAATTAACGGTCAATGTTCTTCTGTGGTGAATCAAATTGTTGCCAACTAATTGCAATGTTTTCCTCATAGCTGCTGGCTCAAGTTCGTAATCCGTCCCTCAACGTCCCGTGGTATTGCAAATGCCTTTCTTACCATAGCATACCAATGCAGTAGGTGAAATGGCATTGAAGTTAAGTTTCCCACTCACTGGACGCGGGGGGGGAGGGGGTTTAAAAAAAAAAGGAAAGATGTGCATCCTTTGCTGCCTGGCAATAGTCCATCAACGCGTATGACAAACCCTCAAGCTTACTGAACACTCGGAATCAGCAAGCTTAAAACCTCGGAGAGCAAATGCTGCAAGCCCGCTTTCCACGCCGTATATCAGCAGCAGGCCTCAAACAACACTCGAGAGCATCGTAAGCTCTCAGCGGCTTACCCTAGGTGGTGTAGAGGTGTCCCAAATCGGAGCCAGGCTTGCCCGGCTAAACCCATCTTACGCTCGACAAAACCTGGCCTCGGATGGGCCTCTTACTCTATCCTTTCCGACAGAACCTGCTGGCGAGGACTGGACGGATAGGCTTGCTTCTTTCGTCACGCTGCATCATCCATCTGTTCCTTGGCACCTCAGAACGCCGGCTGGTCGGGGGGGTTCAACTCCGACATTTCATGTAATACGTCCATTGCTGCTCAAGCCGCCCACCTGTCGCCGGCGTCGGCGTCGTTTCCGCCGATGCTGTGAGTTTGGCCGCCGTGACTGACCGAGATGTCGGTGGGATTCCCTTCTTGCTGCATACCAGACTTCCATTTCCCAATTCGGGCCATGGCACCGCGCATGACTGACATGAGCCCCTTAGGACTTCTGCGCCATGTGTCCGATAATATATAAGTGCCATGGTTTTCCAGGCTCTGGCGATGTCTTGCTATTCGGCATATAGAACACGCCTTTCACTTAGTTATTTTCTACCCAAGTCTGGCATCACCAGTCACTTACCATTCAACAACCACAACACTTCGAGGCTGGAGAAGACATCGGCGCCGCCATCACCGTCAACATCGACGGCAAGGATGCCATCGACCCGTGGGGCGGCCACACCGACGTGGAGCGCACCCGGCCGTGGGACAGGGACACCATCGTCGCCGTCTTCTTCCCTGACCAAGAACGTCCTCAGCCTCGGCCGTCCTTATCCTCGTCGACCGCAGGGGTTCCTGTCAATTTCCGACAAGATCGCCAAGTTCTGGCCCGAGTTTGCCGTCAACGGCACGGAGAACGTCGAGATTCCGCCACGTCCTCTCGTACACCTCGGGGGTCTCGGGCTGGGAGTCTGACAGGCCGCTGTCGTTTGACGAGATCTGCGACCCGGACGCGGCCGCCGACAAGCTGGCCGCGTAGGCCCCGTGGTGGGAGCCCGGTACCGCGTCCGGGTAATACCATTCCTGGACATTCGGGCATCTGCTCGCCGCCATCGTCCGCCGGGCCACCGGTTCGACGTTGCAGAAGTTCGTCATCGAGGAGATCGTCAGGCCGCTCGGTGCGGACTTCCAGTTCGGGGTGTCCGAGAGCGATCTGGATCGGACCGCAGACGTCCTCGCCACGGCCGTCCCTCCACTCGGTCCCCGGGATGGGTCCCCAGCCCGGCTCCAAGCCTCCATCGCGGCCAAGACGATGAACCCGCTGCCTATATTGCCGTTGAATTTTAGCAACACCCTTGCCTGAAATCAGGGCAATATCCTCTCGGCCAGCGGTCACTCAACCGCGCGCGGCCTGAACCCGAGATACAGTCCAACGGCGTCGACCTCGTCGTCGGTGCCCCCTTGCGCTTCGGCGTCAGCTTCGCCCCTCACGGGGGCCAAATGTCCCACGGCATACCTGCCAAGGGGGCGCGTGTGCTTCTGGGCCGGCCTCGGGGGTTCTCTCGCGGTGATGGACTTGGATCGGAAGTTGACGATCACGTATGCGATGAACAAGACGTCCATGGCGGGCTTGGGAAACGCGGCTGCGAGATCGTACGTCCAAGGCGATATATGAGGCTTTGGGTGACGCTTGAGAGGGAATGTGGAGGAGGCTGGATGTAGCGGGTTTCTCTAATGAACTGAATGTGTATTAATGTACAGACAGGGGGGAAAAAAAGAAGAAGCGTTCCTTCCAATGAGTAAAGAATGACTAGAAGTAATTATAGAGATTTGACGCTTCCAAAGAGTTCATGTCAGATCCTCTAACAAGTACCTCACCTCGACTTCCGTTTCGAGGTCAATCTTGCCATGCATGTACTCATAGACTGTAAGAGTGACATTCCAGCATGCGGGATGCCCCTTTACAACACCGCTTACATCACCACGAAGACGACTACAGAGCACCAAGCCGATATGTGGCATAATAGCATGTAGAAATAAGTTGATTCGAAACCCTCATTAGTAGTCACCTCTACAGTAGTAAGCCGGAAGTTCTCCCGCCTATGAAGCAAGACCTGCTTTTCCAGGGACAGCATATAGGGGCTTCAAATTGCCCATCCGGTCGCACGCGGCGAACTTCCACGATTTTCTGTGGATCCAGTACGTGCCATGTCGGCAGAGAAGCTTGACAACCGATGGCGCCGGTGGCCAGGCCGCCCATCGGCCACCTTCGAAAGCGACGTCGTGGTTGGAGAGGCCGAATGGCAAGCCCTTGACCAAGCCCAACGATTTCTGCCCAACACACTCCGTGGTCAGCGTCCAACGGATGCTGACGCATCGCCGCGCGCCCGCTCGGGGGGACTCACCATGTTCTTCTCGCCCTCTTCTGCAAACTTCTGCTCCAGCCCGGCCATCTTGTCCGCGCCAAAGAGCTTCAGCCCCAAGAGGCTGGGGATCTCGTCGCCGAGGTGTCGCGTCAACGCCTCGCCGAACCCGTCGATCAACGTCACCAGCCTCGAGCCGTCGAACCTCTCCCTCCCGGAAGCGCAGGCGTCGACGTACGTCCTAAACGCCGCCAGCCCGTCGTGGAATCCCGCGTGCTGCGACACGTTGCAGTCCATCAGCCCCTTCTGCCCCGTCATCGCCTCGATCGCCGGGAAGAGGTCCGCCTCTTCCCCCGAGTGGTGGACGTGGAGCAGGTCGTGCCAGGCGAGGACGTATCGCAGGAACGCCTTGGACTCCGGGGCCGGGACGTGCGGCGCTTGCAGGTAGATCGAGTTTAGGCCGCGGATCGCCATGTTGTGGACGAGCGCCATCTCGGAGGCGACGCGGACGAACATGTCGGGCTTCCCCCCCCCCTCTTCAGCTTCTCGATCCAGCGAATATGAGTCTTGTCATTGGGGCTGGGGCACTGACCTCCGGGGCATTTTTTTCATTTTGGGAATTTTGGAATGTCGGGGTTGGTATGAGAGCGTACGGGTGATCGGCGTAGAAGGCCATGTTGAGGGGGAGGCTGTGGACGTTGCTGACGACGGGAACGGGGGTAATGGAAGCAAAAAAAAAATGGCTAGGTCCCCAATCAAAAGCCTGTCACCCACGAGGGTTCAGGCGGCTGCTTCTTAAGTAGAAGCTGTGGGTAGGCGGCCAGACGTGGTAAATATTCATACCTCAGCTTCCACCCACATCGGCTATGCCACTTCAGCCGTGAAGCCACGTCTGATCACGGCTCAAAGGTCTAGTTGCTGTTTTTCCGAGGTAGCTCGCAGCTCAGCATATCGAGAGTCGGAGTCAAGTCGGTGGGCTGCTGCTGTTTCTATTCGTCCCGATTGCTATGCCAAATTTCAGCGTGGCGCGCTAATCACCTGGAGGCTGGAGCGGCTAGCCGGCGTCTTCCAGGCTGGGCGCCGAAGGGCGCCATGTTTTTGAACTTTACAGAGGGCTGAAAATAGGCTGAGCCTTAGGTATTGTGCTTGTGTGAGCAGGACGGAAAGCTGTCTCGTGACATTCGAGAGCCCGAATATCGGTGTGCCTCGGATTTTGGCCTCCAGCGATCCTCCATGTCACTCAGACACAGACGTTCGACACTCGTAACTGTATCACACCAACAACCGATTTTAAGTCCCCGGTTTACATATTGAATATGATGGGAATTGCATGAAGCAATTCTGAAGCGGATTTCCACTATTCAATAGATAGGGTGAGCCGTCCTTCACGGCCCGGATATGATCCACTTTTTACGGAGAAAGGTGGGTACTTAGGGGCCGGTGCGCCGGTAGGTTGCCGGTGCCCCGATACCAGGCCGGCAGCACAAGACGAAGACGGGTGCACGTTGGATTCGCACTTGGAAAAAAACAACCTTTGTATTCAGAAGCGTGCTATAGGAATGAGAACAGGCCCAACATGGGAGCCTGAGTTCCAACCTTGATCATGCCAAGATGTAGAACGAAGAGAGTATATACGAACTAAAAAAGTATGTACAGAGAAGTGGGGGTTTAAATCATCCACAGATGATTGCTTCTAGGCTCATGATGTTTTCCTCTTGGACCGGTGGTTTGGGAAGAGTTCAGTAAGCCATCCAAGTCCATCTTCATCTACGGCAAATAGCCCTTGAGGAGGCTGTTGTAGTACTGGTATCCCGTGCCGGAGGGAGGCTCGAAGCTGAAGATGTAGGTGCTCCACCAGGGCCCGGCAGACCACCAGAGGGCGCCGGACCACACGTCCGAGTTGGCCTTGAGGTAATCGAGGAGGCCCTTGACGGCGGTCTGGCACTGGGGGTTGGCGCCGCCGGCGAACTCGCCCAGGATGCCGACCTTGCCGTTCTGGCGGAGCCAGGCGGTCGCGGCCTGGACCCGCTCGACGCCGATGGTCGTCGACACGCACGTCGGGGACGTGCCGGAGCTGTCCGAGTCGAGGTACTGGTGCATCTCGTAGACGATCTTGTTCAGGGGGTCCGTGAGGGCCTTCATGTTGTCGTTGACCGAGGTCCACGACCAGGCGCCGGACCACTGGTTGCCCTCGACGAAGATGTGCTGCGTGGCGCCGGCGGCGCGGATGCCGTTGACGGCGGCCTGGTTGAGGTTGAGCACGAGCGTCTGGTCCATGGTGTGGTACTCGTTGTTGGTGTCGAAGACGACCCTGTCGTTGCCCTTGAACTGGTTGGCGAAGTTGGCCCACCACGTCTGGAAGCCGGCGACGTCGGTGATGACGGCGTCGTTGAAGCGGCCGTAGTTGTGGGGGTCCAGGACGGCCCAGCCCCCGCTCTGGGTGATGTGGTTGACCACGTTGGTGAGGTTCTGGAGGTACGCGTTGTTGAAGCCGCCGGTCAGCGAGCCGGGCGTCAGGCGCTCCATCTTGAACTGCACGCGGAAGGTGTTGTAACCCTGGCCGCGGAGGGTCTGTTGTAGAGGCCGTCAGTACTGACTGTCACACTCGGTGCTGGAGCTTTGGGGGGGGGGCCACGTACGGTGATGGTGGCCGGATCGGGGAAGATGAACTCGGTGCCCCAGGTGCCGGGCAAGACCTTCTCGCCTGGTTGTTGAGTGTTATTAGCGAAAAGCCACCAACACGGCCAGTTGATGAGGGGAGACCTACCAAACTCTCCTCCCGCCTCGTTGACACCAAACCACTTCCAGCCGAGGTTGCTGGTCGGGGGAGGCGTCGAGGTGGTGGTGGGCTTGACCGTCGACGTCGTGGTCGACGTCGGGACCGTCGTCGTCTTCGTAACCAGAGTGGTCGGAGACGGCGCCGGACCGGAGCCGGGCAGACACTGGCTGTACCACTGGTTCGAGTAGGTACAGGTGTAGCCGGGGACACAGGTCGTCGGTCCTTTCCAGTCTGAGCTGCCGCCGCACTGAGCCCAGGGGCCGGCCTGGGCAGCGGCCACGCCGACGAGGGCGCCAAGAGAAAGCAGGTACTTCATTGTGAGTGTGCGAGTCGCCCTTCGAGATGAGTCGTCTTTGAATGCCGGTACACAGAGGCAGAAAGATTCTTGTCTCGGCATGTGGCCTTGGCTGCCATTCTTATAATACACCAGGTGTGCGGACGAATACTCCCTTGGCGCCCGCCACTCTCCTCGGACCGCTTCGCGATGTGACCTCTTGCCCATGGAGACCTCCATTCCGTGGCGCCTTTCCCCTTTCACGGTCGAGGGCGCGCGGCCCCCGAAGGATTGCAGGAGCTTCGCGGCTCGCCACCGGCCTGCCAGAGGTCATCTGGACGCGATCGTGCTCAACATTTGCATCGACCTGTATCGCCGGCTCGACAACCCGTGCGAAGCGAGAAGATCACCCAGGGATTCCCGGTCGGTTTTTCTCTTATCGAGGCCGGCACGTCCAGAGCCGCAAATGCCGCTGACGCTTTGCGAGCAGGATCTGGATGGGCAACGTCGGACCGGCTTACTGATATCGCTTCCTCTACCCAACCGGGGTCGAGGCAGGTGACCACTGAGCAATGCGACCAATGGACGGGGGATTTCAATCTCCCAGGCCGGGAAGACGGGAGTCGCGGCTTCGGAGAAGGGGGGGTGCTTTGGAATTGGGGAGCTGGGAGTTGGGCCGGAGTCTCAGCCTCCGAGGTTGCATCGAGCCGGTCGGGCGCGCGCTTTATAACCACATGACCACGGCCTGGACGTTTGTCGGTACCAGAGATCTAATATGGTCCTCACGACTGTTTTCCACCACTTGGGTCCTACGTTGCAAATGAGGTTGGAACGGTTCGACCCGGCTGCGACGTTCTTGCGGTTCCCGCCCAGTCCCGTCCTCGCTGGACTCGCAAGCTGTTGAACTGCTGTCTGTCGACACGACGCCAATCGCAAACCCTTGGGTTGCTGAACTCGTCGTCGAGGCGGAAAACCGGAGATTGCAGCATCTGGTTTCCGTTGATCCTCCGGAAGCCGTCGGTAGTTCCCTGGCTTAGCCTCTCGACGCCTGAGCCAATGTGGTCTTTGTTGTGGGTGTTTTTGCCACATCCTACTCGACACAGACTCAACCGCGCCCGACCCCCCGCCGGTCATGTTGCGAGAGAAAAGGAGAGAAGCGACAATGTATAGTTCCGGCCACGTCCGGTTCAAATGTCCGATGTTCCGCGCAGTGTCTCATTTCTATGAGCGGATGGCGTGCCCCCCNTAGGGCCGCGACTCAGACATGGGGCCGACTGACTTGTGGGAGGAAGCATGGCGAGGTGTGAGGGATTCTCGTCGGTTTGCCACAGGTTTGGGGCTGTTGTTTGCTCTCATATCAAGGATCGTGGAGTATCTTGCGTCGTCTTCGTCCTCAAGAGGCTGAACTTGAAGCCTGCCGGGGGCGAGAACATGCCGTCCTGTCGAGACGTCACTTTGGGTTTCGTAGCATCTTAGGGGGGAGGGGGAGTGTTGACTTTTGAGGCTTTGTAATGTCAATGGCAACCGCAACTCATCGCAGCGTCGGCGCCCCCATTCTCGATTAGAGGGATATTCTAGTCAAAGTTAGGAACTGTAAGAACTATATAAGGGCTTTGCCGCAAATCCAGTCAGGGACACGATTGACATCCCCGAACCACAACTCCGATAACGTTCTTGATGTTGTACACTGTGTTCGTGATTCTCTCTTGTCGCCATCCAATCTTCTCGTCATCCAAGGTCTTGACGGCCTCCCCGTGCTACAAGTCGTCTCTTCCGATGCCGTACTTGTACGCAGACAAGGCGCGCTCACGACAGGTCTTGTGCTCAACCATCTGCTCGGGATACCCGGCCTTCTTGGCCTGCGCTCCGGCACCGCGGCCGTAAGGATCATGAATGGCCTTGCCCTTGACGCCCTTGAGCTCAGGCACCCACTTGCGGATGTACTCGCCGTCGGGGTCGAACTTCTCGCTCTGCAGCAGCGGGTTGAAGATCCGAAAGTAGGGTTGGGGATCGACCCCGACGCTGGCGGAGAAGCCCCAGCCGCCGTTGTTGGAGGCAAAGTCGCCGTCAATGAGTTGCTCCATGAAGTAGCGCTCGCCCATGCGCCAGTCAATGAGGAGGTCCTTTGCTAGGAAGCAGGCGACGATCATACGACACCGGTTATGCATCCATCCCATTGTGTTCATCTGGCGCATGGCAGCGTCGACGATGGGGAAGCCCGTCTTGCCGGCGCACCAGGCCTTGAATTCGTCCAAGTCGTAAGACCATTCGATGTTTGCGTACTCGGGCTTGAAGGGTTTGTTCATGCTGTGGCCGGGCTGGTCAGCGATCATGGCGTTACGGTTGCGACGGGGAAGAGGGAGAGAGGGAGAGAGAGAAAGAGAGAGAGAAAGAGAGAGAGAAAGAGAGAGAGGCAGAGACAGAGGCAGAGACAGAGACAGAGACAGAGACAGAGGGGAGAGGGCCGGGACATCCATCCAAACATACCAGACGTATGGCCAGTTCACCAGGACGTGCTTGTAAAAGTCCCGCCAGGCCACCTCGCTTATCCACACACGGATCCCCTCGATGCCCGCGTCGAGCTTCTTGGTCTTGTTCCGGTCACGCGCATACCGCACGCAGGTCCTCGAGCTGATGGTTCCGCTGGCAAGGTGCACCGAGAGGTTCGAAGTGCCGGGTTCGTGGGGGATATTACGTTTGTTGTGGTACTGGCCGACCTTTTCCTCGCAGAACTTCTCCAGGCGACTCCGCGCCTCGTGCTCGCCGGCCGGCCAGAAGGCGCGAAAGCGCTTCTTTTGCTCGTCGCCGTCGAGCTCCCGGCCCGCGACCTCGTCGGGGATCTCCGAGTCGAACAGCTCGCTGAAGCTCTCCCTGGCGCCGGGAGGGTTCCTTGCCGGCGGATCGTACAGTTCGAGGAGGTCCGGGTTCTCGTGAACATGGCGGATCCAGGTCCGGAACCAGGGGGAGTAGACGGCGTACTGTTTGCCTGTTCCGCTGGTGAGTTGGCCGGGGGGGACGACGCACGTATCGTGCAGGACCTCGTACGAGAGGCCCCTGTCGGCAAACATGCGGACCATCTTGGCCTCTCGTCGGAGCTCGTCGACCTCGTACTCCATATTGGCAAACAAATGGCTGGCTCCCCATTGATCCATGAGCCCGGCGATCCTGTCAGGGATCGTCCTGCGCTTGTCGGCCGTCTCGACATAGAGCGGGATGTCCAGCTTGGACAGGTCCTCCCTCAGGACATGCAGGGTCCTCAGCATGAAGTCGACGCGGATGGGAGCCGTGAGATGCGCTTCGTAGTCCTGGGGGCTGATGATGAACATGGCGATCAGCGGAACCCCTGCCTCCTTGGCCTTTTCGCTCGCGAGGGAGAGCGATCGGTTGTCTGCCGTGCGCAGGTCCATCTTGAACCAGTGCACGACGGCATTTTTCGGCTTGACGGCCTTTCGCGCCGCGGACGTGTCCTCGAGCGCCGAGGTGAGCTCTTGGATGGGCTTGGGGAGTTCGTCACTGTTGTAGGCGCGTGCGCGGTCGTTGCTCATTTCGTGAGGGTAGAACTTGCGGAGGACGATGCCGTGCTTCTCGGCGTCTGTGTGAAACGGGTGCGGCCGGCGCAAAGGATCTCGATCTCGGCCATTCCGCGCCTCATCCGTCGTCTTGACCCTCTTCCTCCCCGAGTCGCTGGACTCTGCAGCGGCTGCCGGCTTGCGCTTCTGCTTGGGTGGCATCGTCGAGAAGCGCCGGCTCGGGTTAGATATACGGAAGCTGCTCGGATGGGTCCTGGGGGAGATGGAGAGGAGAGACAAGCCCGAGGCGAGGCAAGCAGCAGAGGCAGACAAGGTAGCAACGACAGCAGCAGGTGAAGTCGGTGGCAGATACGCGTTTCTGGACAGCAGAACGCGACACGGGAGCATGTGGGGGATAGATAGAGAGAGAGAGAGAGAGAGAGAGAGAGAGAGAGAGGCAATCGATCGGTAGTGAGATGCGTGCGGCGGAAAAGCTCAGGTTGCGGGATTCATTCTGCGCACAGGTAGGTGGTCTAGAGCTTCATCTTCACCTTCAGTCTGTAACATTATTAGCTGCTGCGTCTCCCAACAATCCGACCGCCGCTGCTGGTGCTGAGCTGTACGTAAAAGCAGGCCAGCCCCCAATGGGACAGCGAGGGGCGATGGTATCATGCTGGGGAAAAGTCGACGATCGGCCGATGTCTTGTGCGTCATCATGTTCCTGAAATCGGGAGATCGGGACGTGCATCAACTTTAGCGTCCCAGGGGTCTGGATTAGCGGGGGAAAGATTAGAGATTTAGGGGCTCTCGGGGACTCCAGGCGCCCCCCCTGCCTGCTGAAGGCCAACTTGATTGGCTGCTTGAGAAGTCTCGGTCAGCCTCGGTGTAGGTACTTCATCTTTGACCGTCGCCGTCCGACGATTTTCCGACACGTGATCTTATCGATAAGGATGACGTTCTGGGCCCGTTCAGCTCTTGAGCTTCCCGCAACGCAACTGGGCGACGGCGACGAGATGCCCCCCAAAAACTTGCGACCTTCACAACCAACATCAACGTCTACGACAAAACAGATATTTCCCCCCACCCTAAGCCGACGCTCAAATCGCTGTCGTCGTCGATTCTTGTTATTCCCGCCTCCCCTACGAAAGAAAAGCAAACATGGACCCGGGCCGTCAAGCGATGCTGGCTGGGCGCAGGTCCCCCAGTCGCAGAGGCGGCGAGAGAGAAAGAGACATTGCGTCGCCGCGCCGCGACCCCAACAACCGCATCACCAAGCCTTCGAACCCCCCCCACTCGTCGACTTCGAGCTCGAGACCGCCACGTCGGAAGAACAAAAGTTCGAGCTACATGACGCAGGACGAGCAGTCAAGGCAGTTTGTCGCCGACGAAGACAAGTTCGTTCTGAAACAGGCCAAGAAGAAGGCCGACATACGGGTTCGGGAAGGCCGAGCCAAGCCCGTTGATCTCCTGGCATTCAATCTGCGCTTCATAGACTCGGATCGAGACGTCTTCGACGACGACGATGCCGACCTGCACATCAACGTGCCGTCTCCGGAGGATGTGCTGCAGGGGCTGGGCGAATCACAGCTCCAGGAGCTGGACGCTGACATAACGTCCTACCATACCCTGGAGCAAAACGACCGCAACCGCGACTACTGGAGGGCCTTGCAAACCATCTGCGCCGACAGGCGGCAGAAGCTGAAACCGCAGGGCCCAGACGCCCGGGTCGTCAGCACAGTGTCGGAGGACGTCGACAAGATCCTGCGCCCCAAGACGTACGAGCAGCTCGACGCCCTCGAGTCCCAGATCAAGGCCAAACTACGCTCCAATGACGACATCGACGTCGACTACTGGGAGCAGCTCCTCCGCAGCCTGCTGGTGTGGAAGGCCAAGGCCAAGCTCAAGAAGGTGCACGAAGCAATCAGCGAGAGTAAAGCCGCCATGCTCAAGCTGAAGGACCCGGCAAAGGCTGCTGCTGCTGCTGCTGCTGCTGCTTCTGCTGCTGCTTCTGCTGCTGCTTCTACTGCTGCTTCTGTCGTCCCAGCGCAGGCCGACTCTATTTCGGGCCCTGCAGCCGTCCGGAACCTGTCATCTGAACAACCCAGTAGGGCCGACACAAAGGCGGTGTCTGTTTCAAGTGCACCGCAAGCCGGTGCGCCACCGCCGGGGACGGCGCGTTTTGCCCAGACGGGCAACGAAGACCTCTCGCAGGCCACCAAGGCGCTCTACGAGCGTGAGGTGGCACGCGGCGTCAACGAGGACGAGGAGATCTTCACGGCCGAGGAGACGGTCGCCAGCACGTCGAAACCGCAGTGGGCGGAAAAGTATCGTCCGAGGAAGCCCAGATACTTCAACCGGGTGCAGATGGGCTACGAGTGGAACAAGTACAACCAGACGCACTACGACCACGACAACCCGCCGCCCAGGGTGGTCCAGGGCTACAAGTTCAACATCTTCTACCCCGAGCTGATCGACAAGACAAAGGCACCCACCTTCAAGATCATTCGAGAACACGGGAGAAAAAGGGGAGAGTCCTTTGCAGCTGCAGGAGAGGCGGACACGTGCCTCATCCGTTTCATCGCGGGGCCGCCGTACGAAGACATTGCCTTCCGCATCGTGGATCGCGAGTGGGATTACAGTGCAAAGAGGGAACGCGGCTTCCGGAGCTCCTTCGACAAGGTATGTCTACGCCGTTGTCTACGCCGTCTGTTTTTTTCTGCCTGTGCCTGTTTACGCCCCCCCATGCATACTGTCTACACGCGGTCTTACACTGTCTACACCGCCTTCACGTGTGGCCCCCTTTTCCCCCTTAACCC
>NWBT01000048.1:4779590-4795130 GCA_003386485.1 Colletotrichum lentis
GGGGGGGGCCAAGAGGCAAAAGACAAAGAAAGGTAGGATTGGCGCCAGCAGCTCTTTGCGGGGGACCAGATCGCATCCCGTTGGCCGTGTTACTCCTGGTGACTACTATGTAGCCTCAGTATGGCGGTCGAGTCTGGTACACGACTGGCTCTAATATTGCAACCTAGTCTTATGTCACCAGAGAGAGAACTAGCCGAGCCACGGGACGACACGTCCTTGTCAACCAGTCTGGGCAATCGATGCGGCACCACGGCGCCGCAAGGATTTCCCGCGCTACCGCGTCAACGGCTTCGGCATGCTTGTTGCCTGGGAAGAATCGGCGACGAACAAAGAAGACGACACGCCGCGCTAGAGCCTAGAGCACAGTTATGGCCTGATCGATGAGCGCCACGGCGGCGGCACCCTGGAACGACATACCCGGCAAGGAGAGGGGGGGGGGGCTTGTCGATGCGGCTGTGATTCGCCGCTGGCCGCCATCCCCCACCATCACAACAAGTTCCTGATTTGCATCCAAGAANGGGTGAGGGATGACGGGATGCCTGTTTGACAGATTTGACAGCCGTTTTTGCCTGCGTTACGAGTCAGTCACCCGCTCATTTAGCCTCCAACCGTGTCGTTCCAGCTCTACTCCGTACTCCACGTACTTATTACATCGTATCGTCTGCTGTGCTCTGCTGCTGTGCTGCCGTCCACATCCAACAAGCCGGGGCACGTGTAGATTCCTTGCAACGATCGGTTGGCATCATTCATGACTTGACTTGGGCAGGTAAGAGGAATTCGGACACGATTCCAGGTAATACCCACACCCAGAGAATGCCACATTCCCCCGACTTCTGCAGTCGTCCTGGCGGTCTACACTGCACATGGGGGTGCCGCCGTCTCCAGCTGCTGGATTCTCACCGCCCGCACCACCATTGCCGCCGCCACCGCCGGGAACCCGTTTTGCCGACTGCAAATCTTTCAGAAATTCGTAAAACCGATGGCCGTTGTTTGTGATAGATCCTGGATCTATGGTTATCGAGATTCTGGAACCCGAGTGTGGCCTCCTCTCCTTGGGGACCCCTGGGCGGGGTCCGTCGCCCTTTGGCCACAGTCTCTGCCCTCTCCCACATACGGACGTAGACCAATGCAACTGGCGGCAGCAGAGCATACAGAACTGACCAAGGGAAGAGGGAGAGGGCGTGTGAGTGAGTAAGAGCGAGCCCCCAAAAAGTGCAGTTCACAATCTCGTCCACCGCTGCTCGACCCCCCCCCCCCATCGCTGGGCTGGGCCTCGCCTCTGATTTGGATCCAACATTTCTTCCATGCTCCCAGAACGTCTCCGATGCGTCCCATCGTCCACTGCTCAAATCGAGTCCTGTCCATCTTCGCACACCGCGTTTTCCAAGGCCGGCGGCCCCGTTCACCTTCTTCAACTGCCTCATATGGGCAGGCTTGGACTGTCCGATATGGCCGCTTGCCATGTTACATTGCAGAACATGAAAAGTGACATCGATACTCCCGCAGACAGGCCGCATCTCATCGGGGCGTGTCTGTAGGTGTGATGATGGTCAAGTTCTCCTGTCTTCTCCTTCTTTTTCTTCTTCTTCTTCTTCTTCTTCTTGTCTATGCTGGATGCAGCATCTCATCGTATGCAAACACAGATCCTGCTGATGGAAATTGTCGGTGATGCGGCATGCCCGCGCTCTCGGTCGATCGGTGCCATCACCACAGAAGATGCACACACTCGTCGTACTCGAGAAGCGCCAGCCCTTTTGCATCCAGAAACGAAGTTGACACTCCCTCGAGCAGCCCGTAGGCGCGCGCGTCTTTGGCGTCTTTGGCGATCGTCTTCATGATTCCGGGATCTGATTTCTGCAACACCAAACGCGTCTTCAGCTTGGCGACTTCAATTGGGACCTCGACGGTGACGGCCTTCCGTGCATCTTGTCTCATCGAAGGGCTAGTTCCTTTTACCTCATAGCGTGGTTCCCCCTTGGTCTGCATCCTTTCTCGTCATGGGAAGGGCTGGTCAGACCGGTCGAGCCTAACGTCATTCAGTCTGAAGGCTAGCTGTGCTCGAATTCGTCGCTGCAGGGTAAGCAAGCCCTTCTCCGCCAGCTACTAACACGTAACCCAAGGCAAGCCTGCACAGAGCTAACAGTCTGCACAGATTGTGAGCTCCCAAGACCAGCGTTCTATTTCGATCAAGTGACTTGCACAGTGGCCCTACGCGGTCAACCGGACTGATGGCGGCAGTAGACGGCTTCCCCGTGCAGGCGAGCTTCACCCTCTCGGCCGGTCAGACATCCGAGAGTCTTCGAGAGACCGGAGTGTTACCATGATACTCTATTTGATGACACTCCGTTGCGCTACGGGGGTGGCAGACAACCGCACGCAGGCCAACACGGAACGGCCGAAACGATATGCCACGCATGTCAGCTCCGTCCAGGCATCGCATGAGCCAACGCTTGTGCTCGCTAAAGCAGCCGTCCATCCGGCTGCGAGATGTTCCGTCCTCGTACGTGCGTAAAAAGCATCACGTCGCGCAGAGAATTCGGCTAGTCAACGGGACGAGCCTCCGGAACTGCATCCGGCGCAGCATCGGGATGCCGTAGGGGCATCGTTGACCCAAGTGGCGGAGTGCCGGTCCTTGCGGTGCATATGCAAAGGTGCGTGGCCAAATCTCCATGCAGCAATGTCTGGACCGGCCAGCTCCCCGTTGCATCCAAGGCCGCATCGGGTCGAAGCATGACATGTATTGCTACATGGTTGTGCATTGCGGGCCGCGGCCGTGGATAGAAGAGATGCCGGGCCGCAGATCATGGAAGATTCTTTCGCCCGGTTTCGAATTTGACTTGTGCACAAAATACCATGCGGTTTCCCGCTTCCCGTGTCATCCGTAGAGCCAGCCGTCTGCAAAGTCTTCGGATGCTCGCAAGGCTGGGTGTCTCTGATCATTGCGAGATTAAAATGACGCCTCTCCAGTATTCCACACCTCCAGTATTCTATACGGCCCTGTTCCGTGCGTTGCTAGTTGATGCATCCCACATGGCCGTAATCTGAGGTTCTCGGCCATAGTGCAGGATGCCGGATTGGCGCAGGATTTCCCCCAGAGTACCGTGTCAAACAGGAAGACGATCCTCGGCCGGGCATGGTTAGACATGATGCATCGAGCCAGCCAGACGTGAACTAAATTACCCCCCAACCAAACACGTGGGGAAACGCTCTTTGGGTACGCCAAGGGTGAAACTTGACGACGTTACGGACCGCTGAAGGCCGCAAAGGCACGACACAGCCCACCGCTCAACGTCGAGTTGTAAATAGAAACATGCGTCCCTTCAGAAGGCGAACAAGATGCTGTTGGCCGCCCGGTGCCTGGTCCGGACGAGCGTGCAGACGTCAAGGTCACTGTTGCTCAATGCCCAACCTCGTTCTTCTCGAAGAACAACACAGCATCTGGTGCATCGCCGAGCATGCTCCCTCGCTCGAACTTGCGGTATCACCTCGGAGAATGGCACGGCCAGGGGCTCCTTGATGGGGCGGGGCCCTCACACGAGCATGTCAAGCGTCGTTACTCAGCTTCGGGGCGACGGGAACGAACACCCAGCGTTAGACAAGGAGAACAGCGAACATTGTTTCGGGCCGTTGAATGAATCCCTGCGCGAAGCATTACGTGCGTGCCCGGGGTCGAATCACCACTGAAGAGTCTGCAAGCTGCAAAACGGTGTAACGGTGGAAAGAAGCCGCATCTGGAACCCACTGCAAGATGGGCGGGGTTTGCATTTGGGCTGGCGACTTCGCCTATGTCCCGTCCGGCCTCGTTTGGTCGTCTGTCTGCCTGTTTCCGCAGGCCTGTTCTGGGAAAGCGTGAGCCCGTGGACGGCTAGCTGTGACTTGCTGGAGTGATACCACAAGGCTGAAGTGCAGTCGCGACAAGCGAAAGAACGCGGGGATCCAGCCGGGCACGTCGGTTCTCGTCACCTTGATGAGATTCGGGGTAGGAATACCGCAGCGCGGCTGACTCGATTGAATTATTGAAGCCCCCCCCCCCCCCCCCNNGAGACGCCGCCACGAGGGGTGTAAAACATTGTGGAACTAGGGTCGATTTAGAACTTCCGCCTTTTCCGCGCCGGTCCTGACGCGGCCTTTTTCTGCAACTCCCTCTGCAGCTCATCTCGCTTTCTGTTCGCCCGTTCCTGCGAGGTTTCCCTGAGTCTCGCCTGAGGCTCTGTGTCCGCCTGTGATCGGCCTCGCTCTTCTGCCGCCGTGGTAGGCGGCGGTTCGGGCACCTTGAGAGGGCGGGTGCCTCCGCCGATGCGACCTAGTCCGACTCTCTTTGGCGGCTCGGGTGGCTTGGTGCTGCTGCTGGAGTGCTCTGGCTCTCCACCGACACGACTCAATGGCTCTTTTGTGGGAGATCCCGGAGTCTTGGACCGTCGAGCCTCGCCTCCGATGCGACCAAGCCCACTCTTTGGTTCCCTCGCACCAGGCCGCGGTTCGGCACGCTGAGGCGGGGATGGAGCCTCAGCTAACGAGGCGGTAGCGTCCTCGTCAGACTCTGTCTCGGTCTCAGATCCGTATGGCTCCGGTGCTTTGAGAGGAGACGGTGCGCCAGTTGACGCGGGTAAGACCCTTCTTCCTATCGTTCCCAAACGTGGAGGTTGGGCCTTCTGCCCCAAGGAAGGCACAGGAGCGCTGTCAGGTATCATCGAAGTGTCCTCATCCTCGGTGCTATCGTCCTCGCTCCCGTGCGAGGGTTTGGAGGAACGCTTGCGAGTAGAAATGAGATGTGGCGGCGTTGATTGCACTTGGAAATCGTCATCATCGTCGTCGGCCTTGGCCTCGTCAGCCTCGCTTTGCAACTGGCCTGCGCCAGATGAAGACATTTCCTGCTGGCTTTGACGAGAGCTTGACTTTGGTCCCACTATAGGGATACACGAAGTCCGTGACATTGTCCACCAGTTGTCAAGCGACGGTGCGTCATTCACGTCCACTTTTCGGCGGTATTCAAGTCCGTCGGCACCAAACACATCCTGGAAAAGACTGGACAAGTCGTCTTGATCCCCACCCAGCTGAGACTTCCACTCTTCGGGTCGAAAGGGAGCCAGCCCCCTGACCTTGTCTTCGGCCATCTTTCTCGTGGGCTTTTGCTTGGCGGATAGGGCGGTAAACACGTTCTCCAGGCGGGTGCCAGTGGCCTCGAGTTTGTCGAGGAGCTTCATGATGATGGCGTCCTTTTGCTTGATAACCTCCTTGAGGGACTCGACCTGTCTGCGCCCGTTCGAGTGTGCTTGTGCCAGTGGTACAACAAGCTCCGTGGCGAGGTCGGACCGAGAGCACTTTTGCAAATACACGGGCCATTCCAGGGGTTTCATATTCTCCAACTCGCAGGTGATGTTCAGAGTCAGGCCCTCGTCCCCTGCTTCTTTGCCAGGGGTCGTCGACAACGTCATAGACGCTCTGTCATGGTCTTGATGCGAAGGCTCAAAGACGGATCTGATCTTGGAAAGAAAAGCACGCATGTTGCTGTCACTATCCGTCGGGTCGATGCTGGTGGACTCGTTGAGACTGCGCTTGTAGATGGCCTTTCGATCCAGGGACTCTACCCATAGGTTTGCTAGGTCTGTGACGTGTATCGTGTACGCCGCTGTTGAGAAACTCGTCGACGCCAACAGATTAGGCAGGCCGGTTGACGGCGAGATAGGCAGCTGGCGCCATATTGGCGGGGTTGTCATGGTCGCTGCTCTAGGCAGTCACCGGACAAGAGATGGTTTCCGTGGGATGGCAACCGAGAGGGCGACGCAGGAGGCCGAGCGGAGCAATGAAGGGACGATGTCCCGCAGCAGCAGGAGGGTTTGTGCAGAGAGAGGTCGTCGGATCCGATTGGAACGGACCTCGGCAACGGCTCGTTGGGGCTGTGAGTGAGGAGGCTGGCGTGGCGGTACGACTTTGCAAGAGGGAGCGATGACGTTTCTAGTACCAAGGCCGCTGAGGGAGAAAGGCCTGGAGAGCGTGTCGTGTATATCTTGTGACAACACCTGGTGGCCGTCGTAGGAGCGAAAGACACGGGGCAGGTCGAATATCGCATGTGGGGGTTCTCAGGCGGCGGGATCGAAACGTGCCGAAGGTTGCTCCGGTGTTTCTTGTCGCGCGCGAATCAAGAGCAAAAGTACCGTCCCGTGGTGCACCAATCCAGTGAGACGTGATACGAAGGAAATGTGACAGTCGACGCGTGCGACGGAGGAAATTCGATGAGTTGCGTTGAGGCGTGGATGGCCAAGGAGAACATGGAGGGAGAAGGGAGGAGGAAGGAGGGAGAGAAAGTGAAAGTAGAAGGTATCACGAAAAAGGCTTGGCGTGTCGTTGTTGCGCTGTGCGTCAGTCATCAGTTAGGCTGCTGCTGCTGCTGCTGCGGCCAGTGAGGATTGGCTATAAATGGACTGTGCTCTCCGGTACCTAACGGGTGAGTTTGAGGAGCAGGCACGGCACACACAGCACGGCGCGGGTAAGCTAGCTTGCTTCCTTCGCACAGTGTGTGTCTCAAGATCCGTACCTCGGTACCTTGGCATTAGGCAGTGAGTGAGTATCAAGGCCATTGAGCGAGGGTGCGGTGCAAGTGAGTGCTGCAGCGGATAGCAGCATTAAAACGTCTCATCTGCCTTCTCTCAGGATAGGTAGATGAGACTGTCAAGGACGTTGTCCTACAGAAGGCCTCACACGTGACACACTGAGATAAGGTGTGAAAGGAAAGAAACTGCAAGTGTTAATAAAACCACAAGCAGGTAAATAAATGCACCAGTGTCCTCGATTACAAGAATGGCTTGACGGTCTATTAATCAGTTAGTACCTTATCAGCCCTCGGTGTGTACGGATGGCGTGTGCTTATGTTGCGCCTCGTTCAAATAAGGTACAAGCCAGCGGTTTTGACGTGTCTCGGAACAATGGAACGGATGGCACTCACTTACTTAACCCACCACTCTAATGGTCCAACACGGGATGGCTGGTCGCCCCATGTCTCTCTGCGAGAGCGAGGGCCAGATAAGGTTCAGCGTGTCTCTGTAACGCAAAGCCAGCATCACCGGGCCTCTTACTGACTTTATCGAGCCGATGCTACCGTATCTTATGTTGTATTGGTTTGAAAGCATGTCCCTGTCTGCAAGCCTGACGATGTCTGAGCCAGCGTGGTCTGCAGTAGGAACTCATGCTCCTCACTCATCTGCCCCTAAAGCTCTTTGAAAAATAAAGCGTTGCTCAGGTCGCTGAGTGGTAGGTGGCCCGTGCATAACCGACAGAATGCGCGGTTGTGATTACGTAAGGCATAATAGGCTAGATGACGCGCTGGTTCCCTCCCTTCTTGACATCCATGCCAGCAACAATGGACTTAGCTTACTACACTACAGCACATCCCTCTCCGGCAGTGTTCATCAACCACTTACCATCTCGATATCAGCGGTCAATGTCAGAATGTGAGACAAGCCGTTGCAATGCTACCGTCCACACACGCGCGCACGCGGCACGCAGACATGGCATGGCGGGCCTGGGGGAACCCGTCACTCGTCCGTCACTCTGTATTCTTCATCTGAATCGTGTGATTGGCGCAGCTCTGCACAGCCATAACCACAACGCCCCCCCCTGTGGTCAAACGCGCCACTATACCATCTCCTCTCCACTCCACCTCGAAGCACATTGGCGTCGACCAGAGCGTCTCTCTTCGCATGAGAGTCATCCTCTGCCGCCATGATGCCACACTGACCTATCAATGTGGCTCAGCCTCTTGCAGTCGTCCTCCCGCCCCCGCTAAACAAGCTTGTCCTGCCATTCGGACATTCCCACGAACCGCACACGCTACGGTGACTGGTCCGACAAGAGAGATCACCAGCGCCATGCTTGCCAGGCACGAGGAGCCGGGACAGGGCCATGGCGGATGACGTGCCAGGCGAGAATGAGGGGAGGAACAAGCAGCCTTTGCGTTCTTCTCTTGCCGCACAAGAGAAACCGGGAGCGGTGCGTGGCGACCTTCCACGCTGCTGGCGACGCATCATTGGCCATCGTTCTGTATGCCTCGACCGTTTTCTTGAATTCGTGGCATGGATGATGATGGCCCTCTGCCCGGCCTTTGACGGGCGGGAATCGGGGGGGAATCATAATTGTGGTCCGGACACTCCCAACGCGAATGGGCAATATGAGCCTGGCCGATCATCATCCGTTGCTGGAAAGTATTTCCAAATGGGGGGTTAGACGATTCAGTACACCAATATCCGTAAATTAGCTGACGAGGCGCGACGTATAAACGCCGAGGGACCGCTTCCCCCTTCCGTGTTGAACTGCCGGCGCACTCTTTACCCATCCACAGCATATCGACTCTTGTTCCCTCACCATCGACATTTCCACACGTGTCGACAGTCATGGGGCAGAAGCCCAGCAGCCCGTTGGCGACATGCCTCAACAATGTCTGTGACGGCCGTTCGTCCTGCGTCGGCTATCCCAACGACCCCCTCTTCCAAATCAACTGGGTGAAGCCGTACAACCTTGACATCGCCGTCGAGCCCATCGCCGTCACCCGGCCAGAGACCACCGCGGATGTCGCCGGCTTCGTCAAATGCGCCGCAGATAACAACATCAAGGTCCAGGCCAAGTCGGGAGGCCACTCTTATGCGTATGTTTGATGACAGCCTCTTTCCTATTTCCAGAGTTGGCTAACCTGCTTCATCGCAGCAACTTCGGCCTCGGTGGCACTGATGGCGCCCTGGTCATCGATCTTGTCAACTTCCAGCACTTTTCGATGGACACGGATACCTGGCAAGCAACCATCGGTGGAGGCCACAGGTTGCACGACGTTACCGAGAAACTGCACGACAACGGGAAACGCGCCATGGCTCACGGCACGTGTCCCGGCGTGGGCATCGGCGGCCATGCCACCATCGTAAGTCTCAGAAGAAGAAGCATCGAGGGGGGCAGTTGTCCGGTGACAATGCGTCTTACGACGACCGCGCCATGCTAACGCAAGACCACCAACACAACAGGGCGGTCTCGGTCCCAGCTCACGCATGTGGGGAAGCTGCCTCGACCACGTCGTTGAGGTCGAAGTTGTCACGGCCGACGGCAAGATTCAGCGCGCCAGTGACACGCAGAACTCGGATCTCTTCTTCGCGCTCAAGGGCGCCGGCGCCGGCTTCGGCGTCGTCACCGAGTTTGTCATGCGGACCCATCCGGAACCCGGCGACATCGTGCAGTACTCGTATTCTATCACCTTCTCCAAACATCGCGACCTCGCCCCCGTCTTCAAGCAGTGGCAAGACCTCATCTCTGACCCGGCGCTCGACCGTCGCTTCGGCAGCGAGTTCGTCATGCAGGAGCTCGGCGTCGTCATCACGGCCACCTTCTACGGCACCGAAGACGAGTTCAAGGAGACGGGCATACCGGACAGGATCCCCAAGGGCAAGGTTTCGGTCGTCATCAACGACTGGCTCGGCGACGTGGCACAGAAGGCGCAAGACGCGGCGCTCTGGCTTAGCGAGGTCCAGTCCCCCTTCACGGCCAAGAGCCTTGCCTTCACGCGCGACGACCTCCTGACAGAGGAGGCCATCCTTTCTCTGATGGACTACATTGACGAGGTCGATCGCGGCACGCTGATCTGGTTTCTCATCTTCGATGTGACGGGCGGCGCCATCAACGACGTCCCGATGAACGCCACCGCCTACCGCCACCGCGACAAGGTCATGTTTTGCCAGGGCTACGGCGTCGGCATCCCGACGCTGAGCACTAAGACCAAGGAGTTCATGGCGGGCGTCGCCGAGACGATCCGTAAGGCCAGCCCGAATGAGCTCAGCACGTATGCCGGGTACGTCGACCCGACGCTCGAGAACGCGCAGGAGAAGTACTGGGGGACCAACCTGCCGGCGCTGCAGCGCATCAAGGCGACATGGGACCCCGATGACCTCTTTTCCAACCCGCAGAGTGTGCGGCCCGATGCGAACGCAAAGGACGCCGAGCCAGGGGCGAGGAGCCCCGGCAGTGGCGGCGGCAACGGCAGCAGCGGTGGCAGCGGTGGCAGCAGCAGCGATTCCAACAGCAGCAATCCAAAAGGCGGCGACAGCTAGGATGAAGCCGGGCGGTCACGGCGTGTGCTAAACTCCGTGAGACTTCCACTCACCACAGGCTGGGTTTTGGCGTTTTCGCTCTTCTTGTTCTTGTGACGGGATTCATACCATTCAAACCAATCATACCTGTCTCGGTAGACCTTGAGGCAGTCCCTCACTTGGTCTTGCTCGTTTTCTTCTACTCTAGATACCCGGTATCCAATGCAGGCCTCCTGCTTCTGAATCGCACCATTTTTGCGTTTGTGCCCGGGTAGACAAGTGTGTGAAGTTTGACGCCATATAGAGCCTACTCAGGGAACTTAGGTAGGCAAAATGGCAACACTCTGCAGGCCCTTCGTAGTGCTGTGCCTCCTTTCCAGCCGACATGCCCGCTGACGGAGGCACTAGGCACCCAACATGCGATCCCTGGCTTGCACCGGTGGGGTCCCTAATCTCGCATGCTTGCGAGCCAAAGAGCCATGGACATCCTGTGACATTCAAACAGCACCACCCCCGGTCTCGCGGTTCTCCTGGAGTCGTTAGCAGTCCCGTGAACACTCACGCTTTCTCGTTTCTTCCTGCCCCGGGGGCTCCGCCAGGTTTCCCCATCAAACAATCAATTCCCGTCGACGTAGACCCACCTCGTCCGCAACCCCGGCCTCCTCACGGCGCGCGAGGTCGTCTGCGGCGTCTACGTCGTCTACGTTGCCTACGTCGCCGCCCTCACCCTCAGGAGCGTCGTCTACCTCGTCTCCGACGCCGACGGCCGCGCCATGTGATGCCCCGCCGACCCGCCCGGACGGAAGGCGGAGCTGAGCCGCTGGGACTGCTTCCGCATGCTGCGGTGGATGGTGCTCCGGAGGATCGGGGCGTTGGCGTATGAGGTTTTCGCCTGGGGGTTTTGCGCGGCACTGGGGGCTTTCGTGGCGGAGGAGGGGATCAGGTGGGCGAGGGGGAGGTAGGCCACCTCTTGATGCTCAGGGGGGGCATTCATTATTCTGATCGTGGCTTGGGGAGTTTAGGCAGCTAGATGTCATGCTGTGTGACAGTTACTTGACCGAAACAAATAGCCTTGATTTTCTGTTCATTTTCTGCCGGGCTCGAGACGTCCTTGTACCCGAGATACGTGGCATGCTGGGGGTCATCAGCAAACCATCAGCAAACAAGCTCAACACTCAACACCTACATCGCCGAGAGCTCGCAGCGATCGTCTACTGCGTCCTCATCGTCTTTGCACGCCTGGAATATCCGTCCCTTGGCGATAAGAGGGACAGACGCGCTGTGTGCCCCCGCGAAGAGGTTCGCGGGCTCCGGGCCCGGGGCTCCGGGGCTCGGATGGACAAATGGGGCGCGAAAGGGTTGGAGAGCTGTGGCAGGGAGCTCTCGAGGACAAGTTGGTTCCGGAGGGAGACGGGCTTGGTATCTGGTGTGGGAGGTGCCGAAGATGTTGAGATGGCTGTGCAGGAACATGAAGACCTCTTCTGAAGGAGAGGGTCGAGGAAGGGAAGAAAGACCGTTGGAAAGACTCGAGAGTTTTGTGATCCCAAGTGATCTTCTTGGGTAAAGGAAATGTCGGGGTGTTGTGAGCTTGACACTGACTACTCAGTCAACAGGCATTTATTTCCGTTGGAAGAATACGCATTTATTCAACGCGACTACCATTATCAATTTGTGTTTCCATCTGTTTATCTCTGCTGCCATTCAAAACACTTGTAGGCCGCCGGCTTCTTGATCCCATCGTCTCCCCAGACAGACTGAGAATTATTCGTGAGCAAGGCCTAGAAGTCGTTGGGCTTTCTCACGGGGTGCTTGATGGAATGCTTGGTTGTATTGGTCAAGAGGGCCAGACTACGCGGAATGAACAACCCATTCACAAGCAACTTTGGCTGCAAAAGTCTGACACATTTGGAAGCGCGAGGGGCTATAACATTTCGTTGCATTCGAGAACCGAACCGCAGCCACTCACTTACACACCTCAGCTTACCTAGCGTAAGCCTATGTGGTGTTCAAGTCTGCGATAAACAGACGCCACAATACATGTGTGGCTGGTGCACAGTGACAGGTCATGTGTTTGACCAAGCCGGACACAACCGTTACTCACGTGACGATAAGATAAGCCGTCTCGCTTCCTCCCCCCCAAAAATCGTAGGGTTTCTCCCTCTCTCCCGGGTGGACCCACTCACGAAATCGAAAACACACTGAAGTCGTGAAATTTCCCGCGTCTGCCACTGCTCGATTCCACGTCCGCCATCTAACCCTTCCAGCCAGCCCCGTTGTTGAATCCGACACCCCCCAAACCGACACAATGGCCAAACTCTCGTAAGTGAAACTCGTCTTGCCGCTCTCAATCTTCCGAATGCTCGACGGCGCGATCCTCTCGACTTCCCCCGCGCCTTCCCGCCGCCGTTCGGTGGTGGGAGAGGGTGGGATGCACACTCGGCAAGGCGATGCGGGCGGGCGCTGCAACACGGCACACACACACGAAGCACGAACGAATCAAGGGGGGAAAAAAGAAGAAGGGACCTTTTCGACATGAGGGAACTGGATGATGGGATTTTTTTGGGACACGACTGCGAGAGGGGGGGACCATCACACAACCGCGACAACTCGAGAGAGGGTCTTCAATATTTCGATCTTTTGAAGGAGGAGAAAAATTTCCTGCAACCGCCCTGCCCCGCCGACTGCCGCCACGACTCGATGCCGCGACCGTCGACAGAGAAACGAAGATGATGAAAACTGCGAAGTGGAAATGCTGACCAGTTTTTATTTTTTCTACAGGCGTGGTGCCCCCGGTGGCAAGCTCAAGATGACCCTCGGTCTCCCCGTGTACGAAATCCTCTCCCCCCTCAGGCGTCCTCCCGTCCGAACGAGAGGGACGCGCTCCGAGGAAACCCCTGGCTGACTTGTGTGATTTTGTAGTGGTGCCGTCATGAACTGCGCCGACAACTCTGGTGCCCGTAACCTTTACATCATCTCCGTCAAGGGTATCGGTGCCCGCCTCAACAGACTGCCCGCCGGTGGTGTCGGTGACATGGTCATGGCCACCGTCAAGAAGGGAAAGCCCGAGCTCCGCAAGAAGGTCCACCCCGCCGTCATCGTCCGCCAGTCCAAGCCCTGGAAGCGCTTCGACGGTGTCTTCCTGTACTTCGAGGACAACGCCGGTGTCGTAAGTAGTGCCGACGCCGAATGCGGCGCGCCGATGGGGCGCCTGGGCTCTGCCTCTGTGCGAGTCCGGCCACCGGGCAGCGTCGCGTATAAAAGGAAACGAAGCATGCTGACAACATGAAAACAGATCGTCAACCCCAAGGGTGAGATGAAGGGCTCCGCCATCACCGGCCCCGTCGGTAAGGAGGCTGCTGAGCTCTGGCCCGTAAGTTCCCTCCCCTCACAGTCTTGCCAGTTTGTTCCCACGGCGACTGACGTTTTTACCCCCCTCTCCAGCGTATTGCCAGCAACTCCGGTGTCGTTATGTAAAGGAGTTTTTCTTTCACAAAGTCAAGAAACAAAAGGGCGAAAAGGACGACGTTATGGCTACGGATTAGGTCAACCGGTGCGAAACCAAATGGGACATACATCACCACCAAACTTTCCCCTCCTCAACCCGACCCCTTCCCTTGAAGAAACCCCATTTTCCCCTTAGTCGCGGAAGGGGGGGCGGAGCAAAGGAAGGGGGGTGATGAACAAACAAAAACAAGAACCAAATCAGAAACCCACCCCACGGGGTTGCTGTTTTTGGCCCGGTCTCATTTTTTTCCCCCTCTTTTGAAGTTTCCTTGCTGGAACTGGCAGGGCTCTGCATTTTTTTCGGCTGTGGCGTGTAAAGGGAAAAGAAGCTTCATACCAGGCATTTCGCATACAGGAGAGATACAAAAATCCGACTCTTTGCGCACGTTACATTTGCTGTTCGCTTGATGTCGCCATGCGGCGTTCTCCATCTGCCCCATGTCTGTTCCGTGTGTGGTGAGGCTTGATGCGACTCGAGGGTATCGACATTACGTAAGTGTGGCTGGGGCGGTTGTGTTCTTTGCAAATGGATTAGCAGGTTGTTTTTGATCTCTAAGCGTGTTGGCTTCCTTCTACCTTTATCCAATGATTAGACAAGTATGACGCCGGCTGGATATGAAGCCTTTGGGGGGTCAAAATTGCAGTGTAGCTTCGCTCTCAGTGGCCCAGGGCCGAGATCTGATTTCAGTGCGATGACAATCCAGTGCGATTGTAACTAAGCCCGATCGAGGACGCTTCCCTGGTGGCGTCGTCGGTGATTTCCCCGGGCCACAGATGGCGTGCTCCCACTGCTCATGAAGGGTTGAGTTTCGGTTTACAATCCCCAGCGGGGAAAGGGACAGTCGCCTTCGACTAATATGCGAGACTATCCAGACGGAACATAAGCTGTGCCTATTAGCAAGGTTGGCTGGCTGCAGGGGGGCGTGCACTAACGGTGCGTGCCAAGGACAATAAATAGAAGGGAAGGCTAGCAATCTTCTCGGTGTTCCAGCGTTTGGGGGGGCTTTTGATACCATCGTACCCCCTAATCGTGAAGCACATCAGATCAAAAAAAAAAAAAAAAAAAAAAAAAAAAAAAGGAAGTGGGAGGAGGGGGGGAAAGGAAGCGACCGGCTCTCCGGGTTACCGCTCCGAGCTGTTGGAGACGACAAGAATGGTTGTGTAGAACCCGATGATGATGTGGACGGAGGGCACGCGGCGCCGCAACCATTCGGAGTCTGTGAAAATCGACATTCCCTCCTCGCGATGATCGAGTGGTCTCCCGAAGTGGCGTTCCCAAAATTCCGTGACATGCATGTGCTCACTCACTCCCATGGTCGCATGCCATACATAGGGCTATGGCGGGGAAAAGTCAGATAAAACTTGTGTTGGTCCCCCCGTCATCTCAGCCGAAATCTAACGTCCAAGCGGTTCATCATACGCTCCGAACGGCTTCCTGACGGGGGAAGCACCGGTACAACAACCCAAGCATACCATGCCGCCTGAGTCGGTGACAGGTGCAGCGGCGGCACCCAGCTCACCACCATGAACAGCATCACGAACAACCTCACAGCTTCACGGCTTGGCACGGCTTGGCACGGCACCACGTTCAATTTCCATACGAGTCTCGAGCCTACATCGCTGCCACCATCCCTCATACGAGCAATCCAGGTAACGAATGCCCATCGCGGGAACACGAATGTGTTTCTCATCACAAGCTGCCTCCATGTGGGACGCTCTCTCTCTCTCTTTCTGTGTGTCCCCAAGACTCAGTGAGTGCACAAGACTCAACTACTCGACGTGATTTCGAATGTCCATAACCTCTCCAAATGGCCAAAGGCTTGAGCCGCACCCCCCAAACGAAGTCGTGTTCGTCGCACGGGGACCAAGGAAACCAAGAAGAGTGAAAGAAAGAATCGTGGAAAGAGAAGTAAAAACACAAGATAGAAACAATGTGGTAAGACACAGACGGCCCTATGACAGATCCCCCCCCCCC
>NWBT01000048.1:4795244-4820347 GCA_003386485.1 Colletotrichum lentis
GCCCGCCCGTCCGTCCGTTTTCGATGCTAGATCCGTACCGCCGCTCTTTTTTGGTTTCCAATTTACCTCAAGGAGTGGGTGAAGAAGAACAAGAATAAAAAGAAAAGAAGAAAAGAAAAAACCTGGATGGATGCCCTCGCTTCCCGATGCTGATGGCGAGAGACAGAAAGCAGCCGCCCATAGTCGTCTCTCCCTTGCCGTGTGTGCTGTCCCGGGACAAACGAGAAATGAGAAGGACGATTAAAGAGGTTGTGGCGGACGCAGGCCGCCCGTGTTTTTGCCCTTGCCTCGCCCCGTCCACGCCATCCGGATGCGACTGTTGTCATGCGAATGGGTATATAATGCTAATGATAACCGTTGAAATGAGAAAAAAAAAAAAAAAAGGAGTACTTTGTGAGAAAGCATCAATGCTAGGTAATGGTGTTCGTGGCTCTCGTGTGTCCGTCTTTTGTCATTCTCGACCGGCATTCTCGACCGAGTTCATGTGGCATTTTTTGCCTTGTTCCGATGTCTCTTGTAACGATACATGGGTAGATTGTAATTTTATGGTGTGGTGTGGTGTGGTGTGGGTTTGTTACTGGGCCGCGCCCGCGGGGAACGGTCCGATCTGCTGGAACGACATGGCCTTCTGCTGGGCCGCTTGCGCCGCTTGAGCCTCTGCGAGGGCGGCAGCCTGCTTCTTCGCGGCAAGAGTGGCCTTTCTCTTGTTGACGGCACCCTGCATGCTGCCGTTGAGCCATCGTTCTGCGGGGAGAGTGTTAGTGGCATGATACGACGGGGATGCTGGATTGCTGTCGACTTACTCTTCATCGAGGCCGACATCTTCTCCGACTTGGTCATGGTGGAGTAGTCCTTCTCTTCCCCAGCCTGACTAGGTGGCGCCGAGGACTTTGCTGACACGGGTGCCGAGACTGGCGCCGGTCGAGGCGTCGAAAGGTTGGACTCGCTCCTGTCGGTTGATGTCTGGCGTGGTGATGCCGCGGGCTTGAGGGTCCATTGGTCCTTTCCTATAAGCTTGAAGGACACCGTTAGACGGGGAGAGCCTGGCGTGGTAGACGAGGCTGAGAAGTCGTGGAGCTCGTTGAGAATCCGCTCCGACGCCGTCTTCTTGGGCGCCAGCTCCGGCGCGCTCTGTTTCCGGTGGATCCGGATGATGCGCGCCTTCTTCGGCGGGGGTGCTGCCTCCGGCTCCTCTTCGACGGCGTCTGCCTCCTCTTTCCAGTTCCGCTGTCGCTTGTTCTGACGTAGCCCGTACGTAGAGCCGTCGTCCGAGATGGTGGCGTTGGAAGAAGACGAGGTGGGGCGAGACTCGTCTGTTGTTTCCGTAGCAGTGGCGACGTGGCCGTTGCTTCGTCTCTTGGCTGCGCGACCGCCGCGCTTTGGGGTCGGTTTCTTCTGCTCCTCTGACTCCGGCTCGGGTTCGAACTCTGGCTCGGGCTCTTCAACAACGACGGCCGCCGACTTTGGCTGGCGGCCACGCTTGCGCTTGGGAGGCTGCGCCTGCTCCGGTTTGGGAGGCGTAGCACTGGCGTCTTCCTCGGGCACAGGCGATCCGGGCTCGGAGACCACCACAACGGCCTTCCTGCCCCTCGGCCCTCTCTTCCGTGGTTCGGGCTTGGCTGGCGAGGTCGATTGAGGCTCTGGTTCCGGCTCCGGTTCTTGCTCTTGCGAGGCAGCCGCCCTGTCGGCCGCGGCGGCTCTGCCTCTCTTCTTGGGAACAGGCTTGTTATTCCCGGGAGTTGCTGCACGATGGTCATCCTGTAACACACCGTCGAACAACTTGGGGGGGTTGCGGGTTCTCTTGCCCGAGACGATGACCCCGTCGCCCTCGGCGGCCTTGGCACTCGCTTGCGGCTGGCTTCGGAGCTGTCGACCTCCCTCGCCGCCGCCCTCTCGCTGCGCGCCGGGGTCCTGGTTGCCAATCTTGTTCGGGTGAGGGTCGTACTCGAAGCCGTAGGCATTGGCCATGACTCTGTCCTGCCAGCGTTGCTCGAGGATTCCGGCGTCTTTCTCTTTGATTGTTGCTCGAGAGCCCTGGACTTCAACGTCCTTTTCGATATACGAGTCTACCTTGGCGAAGGCGTTGAGGTCGGCAGTCTTCTTTTCAAAGGCGGCATCTTGCACTGCACGACGTTGGGCATTCTCCTGATCATCGACGATTCTGGTGCACTTCTTGTACTCCTCCTGGTAAGCGACGAGGCATTCGTTGGCCCTCTCCAAGATGTACCAGAGCTCGTCATCCGAAAGATCCTTAGTGTCTTTCAGGAAAGCGGCGAACTCGGAGGGGTCTCTGATCTTCTTGAACTTGTACTGCTTGCGGAAGAGCTGCTTGGGCATGAGCGGCGCCGGCGTGGTCGTACCGGTGACGGCAGCGGGCAGCGCCGGCGAGCCTTGACGGGGCGTAAGGGCAGGAGTAGGGGCCGCAGAGTTGTAGGCCGAGCCCTGGGACAGTTGCTGGCCCTGGCTGTCGTTGGCAACATCCTCGTCGTTCTCGGCGTCACCGTCGACATCATCTACTTCGCCTTCGGCGTCGGCGTTGCCATCCTCTTCCGCATCAGCTTCGGCGTGCTTGTAGTCGGCATTGGGGTCGGCGTTCTCGGCGTCACCGGCAGTCTCAGCAGCGTCGGCGTTCGAAATCGGCGCCGAGACTTCTACCGTGACGGGGTAGATAGAATGGGTTACGTATTCGCCGTCGATATAGGGAGTGAGGTGGGACCACGCATATCGTTTCTTGGCCGCCTTTGGGACGGATTTGGGTTGCGGGGAGGCCGCCTTAGGCTGTTGGACGACGGAAGCATCATCCTGCATTTCCGCATCAAACTCCTCCGCGGCATCAACATCCACCTCGTTTTTGAGTCTGGATGATTCTCCATGCTCGGAGGCGAATGACTCGGTGACGTCGACACCGTGATTTTCGGCCTCGTGCGTCGCAGCAGGCGGCTGCGCGCTTTGTGGTGGTTGGAAATGAGGCGGCAGGTCATACTCGATAGCTTCGACATGGCCGTTGGTAAGTGCCGCATGATGAGCATCTTGATGACGGACGGGTTGTGGCGGCGTCTCTTGAGCAGGGTGTGCAACAGCGAGGTGGTCGCTGGTGGCGGGGGCGGCTGCTGCGGCGGCAACGTGGTTCTCAGCGACAGTCGGAGCGGAGTTTCCCTGTGAGCCGAGAAGCACAGCAGGCCCAGTGGACGACGACGATTCCTCGGCAGCTTCCGGCAGCGCCGTTCTCTGCGGAATGGAGTCGGTAGGACGCACGGGAGAGCTGACCTCTCTCTTCGGTTTGAAGGAAAAATCTTCCGAGAACTGAGTGCGCTGCACTGGCACTGGCTCGGGATCTGCGCGCGTACCAGCACTGCTTATAATGGTAGCCTGGGTGATGCGGATAGGCCGAGGATGGACAATGATGGGACCGGAGTTCGTGTCAGAAGCGACAACAATGTCCCGGGCTCGGCTCGAACGACCATGGTCCTGCTTGATGACTCTCTGGTCAGTAGGGGAGACGGGCTGATGGACCTCCTGGGTTTTGCGGTGCTGGGTGGGCGAGGAGGGCTGCTGCGGGTGTGTTTTGTTACGGGTACTACGACCCGGCTGGTCTTTCACGTCTTGTTCATGGTCCGAGGCATCATCGGAGCTCACCAGGTCTGAAGAGTCGCCAACGACCTCGATAGTGTCCTTGACGACGTCCTCGTCGGATGGCTGAGAGTAAAAAGACTGCTGCTGTTGCTGCTGTTCGACGACGCTCCTGCGAGCAGGGGTTCTCCGACGGGCGGCGGAGGTAGCGCTGGCGACGGAAAAGTCTCGCGAGGTGGCACGCCTCTTCTGGGCCGTGGGCGTGGAGTACTCGTCGTCGACGACCTCGCTGTCTGCACGTCTCTTGCGGGTGGCGGGACGCGGGGCGGGGATGGCAATCTCTGGCAGCTCATCCTCGAAGTCGGCGGCCGAGTAGTCAATCTTGGCACGCTTCCTCAACGTGTGCGGGCCCTTGCGATAGGTCTCGTCCTCTTCATCGGCGGCGCCATCGAAGCCAGCGCGAGACCTCTTTCTAAGAGCCGTCTTGCCGCCGGGCCCAGAGAGGCCGCCAGTGGAGGGCGAGGAACGCAGGCTGAAAGGGGTGTTCATGGGAATGGGTTTGGCGGTGCGGCGTTGTTGAGGCGCCGTCTGGGGAGTGCGAGACGCGGCAACGGGGGGTGAGCGCGTCATGATGGTCGAGGTCGACTCGGCGCCGGCGCTGGCGCTGGTATCAGACTGGACGCCTGAGGTGGGAAGAGTTTTGCGACGATGGGGACGGCCGCCACGAGAGCGCTGGTCCATGGCTTCGCAAGAGGGGGGGGGGGGGGGGGGGNAGGCGATCAAAGTTAAACAGGTGACCTGGCTTACGGAGACCAATATGTTGACAGTGATGAAGATGTGGTACCGCAATGAAATGCCGGGCGAGGGAGAGAAGTCATTCAGTTGAACGGACTTGGGGGCACACCTTTGGAATAAGTGATGGGCGGTGCAAGAGTGAAGCCGGATATTTTTTTTCCCTTCTTCTTCTTCTTCAATCTCCTCCGATGCGGCTTTGGCGGAAGGTTTGGTGAAAGGCGATATGGTAGAATTGGAAGGCACAGAAGAAGCGGCGGAGGAGGTGAAAGTAAGTGAGTACGTACGGGCCAAACCGGGAATTGATACAAGTGGTGATGTGGGTTGACTGAGATGAGGTGAGGTAGGTGGGCGAGGTATTGTGTGTGTGTGTTGTGTGTGTGAGTTGTGTGTGCGTGTGTGTTGTGTGTTGTGTGAGTGGAAGTGTGAGTGACCTGTCCGTCTGACCGAGTCCGTCTGTCTGTGCCTGAGCTGCTGAGAGAGAGGAAACAGAGAGACAGAGTGAAAGAGTAAAGGTAAACGGGCCTTGAAGTCTTGTTTTGGGATGCTGGTGGCCAGTTTGATGGGCGGAATAAGGCCACGATCAGGGATGGTCTGCGCGACAGCTAGAGCAAACGAAAAGGACGTCGAGAGGAAGCCAGAGAGACAGGGGCAATGGCGACAATGATTTTTCTTGGGCCGGATGATTGTTGACGGGGAATATCTGGCATGGAAAAACAGGCCGTGATTCTGGTTTGTTGCTGGCTGGCGCCCCTTCCGGTCTTGTTGCTGAGATGAGATGCTGCTGCTGGACCAGTGGAGATCGGAGAGGGCTGTCTTTCGGGCTTGCAATTCTCGGTTTTTTACCGGCCACGTCCGTCCGTCCGCCTTGCTGTTGACTGTCTGTCCGTCGTCCGTCGTTCCGTCTGGCAGCTTTGGGGGTCGATGGGGGAAATGCCAGGGCAAGGCAGAGAGAGCAGCAAGGCAAAGGCAAGGCAAGGCAAGGCAAGGCAAGGCAAGAATGGCACGAACTGGGCCCCCTTTGCCGTTGGGAGGGGGGTTTCTTGCTGCACTGGTATTGGCTGTTAGTAGTCTTTTCGAGCCAGCCACACGCCTGGGCCAGCATAGCACGCCAGCAGAGGGAGACAGACTCTGACGGAGAGGCAGAGAGAGAGAGAGAGACATGGCGAAAAACACCATAAAATAAAAATACGATCCGGTACGTGGGTACAAGGGGGAGAAGGGGCACTTGGGAAGTACGTATCCCGTACCCAAACCTCTCTGTATCAAGCGATGAAGCAGTCATTTCTAGGGAGCTACAGTGAGCTACAGCGAGGACATCCGGTGAGAGCAACCTAGAGCCAGCACTCTTGCAGAACCCACTGCACCGCTGCTGGGCTAGAAGTACCTATCCAGATGAGAGACTGGCCCACAAGGCATGCTTTTCATTCGCGCGGCCTGGGTCAAGTCGGCCAATAGGTGAGCACCACATTGACCTAGTCCAAAGATAGACTAGTGCATGTCCGTCCCTCCTCTCCACCTGATGCATGTTCCGTCCCTGATGATGCATGTCTTTCTGTCTGTCTGTCTTGTCTTGTCTCCAGGCCACTGAGAGTTGAGAGTAAACTGTGAGTTCAGTGAGTTGAGTAAGTTCAAGAGCTCTCCAGGTTCAGCTATCACAGTATCACCTACTTCCTCCGCCAACTCATCAACACATCAATTGCCTGTGTTTTCAGCCTAGCACATCGCCCCCATTGCTACCCGAGTTCGACTCTCCGCCGGTTCTCTCCCCCAGCCAGGTCCGTTGTTACTTTGAGCTCCTGTTTCAAGCCAGCTTGGAGCCTCCCTAGCGTCGCCTGACTCAGCTTTCGCCGAGTGCATCCCATCCCGCCCACTGGTGCTACTCGGCCACTATTGTTACTGCTACTGCTACTGCTACTGCTACTGCTACTGCTACTGCTACTGCTACTGCTACTGCTACTGCTACTGCTACTGCTACTGCTACTGCTACTGCTACTGCTACTGCTACTGCCACTACTGCTGCTGCCGCTGCTTGTGACGTCTGCCCCGCAACATCTTCACCTCCAACCAACACATTTCGCACCGTCACCGCCCACTATGGCTTCCAAGAAGACTAAGCCTGCTGCTGCCGGCGACGACATCGACGATCTCTTCGAGGGCATCGGCGACAACGCCGCCGCCCCCAAGAAGTCGCTCGAGAGGAAGCCCAAGCCCACCACCGCCGCCTCCAAGGCCATGGCCGACCAAGACATCCTGGCCGAGCTCGAGAAGGATCTCGAGCAGCCTTCGCGACCTCACACGCCCCGTCTCAAGGAGCCCGCCGCCAAGGGCCTCCCCAAGCGCTCCGTTACGCCCACAACTGACGACAAGTCGGCCGCACCCCGCAAGTCCACCGACAGCGCACGATCCCTCCGCGCGAGCTTCACTCCGAGCGCCACCAGCTCCGATTTCCAAGAACCCGATAAGAAGCCCGCCGAGAATCCAGTTACGACTTCCTCGTCCACCACCGCTGCGCCCGACGCCGTTCCTGCTGCCGCTGCCGCTGCCGCTTCTTCTGGCGGCGGTTGGTGGGGTGGCATCTTTAACACGGCCACCGCTGCCATGAAGCAGGCAGAGGCGGCCGTCAAGGAGATACAGAAGAACGAGGAGGCCAAGAAGTGGGCCGAGCAGGTGCGAGGAAACGTCGGCGGCCTCAGGGCTCTTGGTAAGTTCAATGATGCGCGTCTTGTCCTCCCTCGTACGCGCTGAAAGGCCGTCGTGGGCTGGCTGGTGGTGCAAATCCATTTGCTGACGACCCTTGTTCAGGAGACAACCTTCGCCAGCAAGCGCTCCCTACCTTCACGAACATCCTCCACACCATCGCTCCCCCCATCAGCTCACACGAACGGCTGCTCATCCACATCACCCACGACATGGTCGGATACCCCTCGCTCGACCCCTTGATTTACGGCACCTTCTCGCGCGTCATGTCCCAGGTCGAGGGCGGCGAGTTGATGGTCATTCAACGCGGCCAGGAAAACACCAGCCGACGATACTCCAACGACGGTGGCGCGGGCTGGAGAGACGGTCCTTGGTGGCGGCAGTCGGACTCTCCCCGAGATCTTGGTCTGATCAAGGGCCTGACCGAGGGCACGAAGCTCTGCCGTGCCGGCGCTGAGGGCTACGCCAACGAGTACTTTGGTGCCCACGGGGGCATCGAGCAGGCCAGGGTGCGGGCCACGGAGCCGCTGAGCGAGGACAACCCGGTGCGCAGCTCCGACCTGTTCCTCGCCATCCAGGCTGTGGGTATCACGTCCGACTCGGCCCTGTTCGCCCGCACTGCTGCTGTCGAGAAGGAGAAAGAGACCTCGTCCGTCGCCGAGCAAGACGAGGCGGACGACATGGTCTGCTTTGCCGTCTTCTGCCTGGACCCGGTTCATGAGATCGAGTACTCGACCATCAGCCAGTCCGTCCCGGCCAAGTGGATTCGCTGGCTCGATGCCTCCAACCCGATGACGCCCGTCAGCGGCGACGACGGCCAGGAGCCGTCTCTGCAGCAGTCGATCCCCGACGAGATCCGCGAGATTGTTGAGAGCGGTGGCGTCGACCCCCGCGAGTGGGTTGCCGAGTGGATTGAGGAGCTGCTGGGCGTCGCCGTGGGCGTCGTCGCGCAGAGATACGTCGCCAGGAGGATGGGCGTCGGCGAAGGCGGCATCGGCAAGGGCAAGAGAAGGATGGAGGAGCTAATGCAGGACGGCGGCGGCGAGGCGGCCCGGGCTGGTCTGATTTGAAGGGTGGTGATGGCACTGGCCGCAATAGTATGAGTGATTTTGCTTAGGTGTTCGGGTATACCGTTTTTTTTTTCTATTCATGTCGCAAACAACAGGCAGCTAGGTCTGCACACGCTATCAAACTCTGCAAAAATGTGTTGAGGGTCTGCACAAGGCGGCGGTCATGGAAGACGAATGGCCACCGGTTCTACGATGCCAGAGCACACCTGACGTCCGTAATATTTCCCGTCGCTATCATTACGACTTGGGTCGAGAAGTACGACACCTTAAACACTTATCGAGTCGTATGCAGATAAGCATCCAGACCTGACAACGCGATCAACACGGGGCCTGGCTTGTCAGGGTATCCAGAATCGCCTTGTTACTTGCACCTCCTCTGTAGGTATGCAACGTCTTATTTAAAGTCGGCCTGGCAACTGCTTGGCGATGGGACTTACACGGCTCAGTAGAACCAGCCGGTGCCAGCCGTCAGTGTTACATCCCCAAAGTTCCGGGTTGCGTCCTCCTCGAATCCCCGTTGTCAGGGGTCCGAGGTCCATTCCTCGACCCCTCCTTGCTTACATCATCTGGATTCACCGCCCTAAAATCCAAAGAGAAATTTTCTTTACGTTTCTTGTTCCTGATACACACATTCACACACATACACACCACACTATCCACCACCTCGCCGATCAGCGCATCGTGCAAGTACGGTGATATTCGCAGAAAGCTGAGAGCTCAAGTGAGCTGGCCGGCCGGGTCTCCTCACTGTTCACTCCATGAGGATTGGCATTATTCATCGCCAGCATACCATACCCATCAGCAGCAAGCACGCTTACATACAACATCCGTGAATGCCACAGGCAAAACAAACCCAGCAGCAATCTACCCAGTCACTCGGGCTTCTCACGAGTCTTCGCTCCGGCGGGGGTCTCCTTCTTGTGTCGCGTTTTGCGGTGCACTCTGGAGAGGACTGGAATTACATGATTGAAACGGGGAAGAGGCACAAGGCGGGCGCCGTCGGGCTTCTGCTCGGGTGGTGTTCGTCCTGCGTCTCGGACCGGCTGCGAGAGAGAACAGGACCATCATAGTCCATGCCCATCTTTTTTCCTACATGGGCAAGGCTCCAGGCGTACCGACATATTCATTGCTTCATGACCTGTTTTATTGATGAAGAAGAACAATGGCCACCTGTGAACTGTTGATGCTTTTTTTTCCTGATTGCTCTAAATCCCATAACATTCATCTCCATTGCACGATTCGCCATTCCGCCGGATGTTGGAGAACTCGGAGCACTCAAAGAGTCGACACAATATTACATAAGCAACGGAACTCGGCATGAGCCCGAGACACAGTTCCCCGGTGGTTCCTTCTTGCGGATTGGCCCGTCCAGCCCGGCAATGCGGCGTTGGACATTCTCCTCTTCAGTGCCTCTTTCCGTCTGTCGTTCTTTCTACCTAGGTACGTTAAAGAACACTGACGTCACCCAGCAGTTGGCGCTGCGCATCGCTTTAGCAGGCGCTATCTTACACATCCCATCCCGCCTTCCATATGCGGTTGTACAGCTGTCCATAGGTATACAAGTACACACTACAAGCACAAGTACGTAGCCCGTAGCTTAGCGCTTTCTCTGCCAAGGAAGCAAGACAGACTCCAATCTGTGGCTTTCCACGTTTGCGTATCGCGTATTGCATCTTCTTGTCGGAGCATTCCACATACTGAACAATGCGCAACTCTTCACCATCCACCTGTTCTTGAAGCCGGTCTCACATCAACCGATACTCAGTGCTCGCTTCGTCTAATCCCATGCCATGGCACCCAACAACAACCACGAAGAATCAAAGTTCTCTCACCTGCCGCTGAGCACGAGCGGCCCCATCAGCTGTGCTCTCACCGGCAGCGCCTTGCTCAACACGCCGTACCTCAACAAGGGCACGGCTTTCCCTGAGGATGAGCGCCGCGAATTCAACCTCACCGGCTTGCTGCCGCAGAGCGTGCACAATCTCGAACAGCAGCTGCATCGTGCCTACGAGCAGTACAACAGCCGCCAGGACGACCTTGCCAAGAACACCTTCCTGACCTCTTTGAAGGAGCAGAACGAGGTGTTATACTATCGTGTGCGTGCTGTCTTCCGTCATTGTCGTGGGATTGCTCTCAGGTAGGCGAGACTGATGACCAAATAGCTCTTGCAAGCAAATCTTCGCGAGATGTTCAGCATCGTCTACACGCCCACAGAGGGAGACGCCATCCAGAACTTCTCCCGTCTCTTCAGGCGGCCCGACGGCTGCTTTCTCAACATCAACGACATTGACCGGGTCTATCACGATCTCGCCCAGTGGGGACGCCCAGAGGATATCGACTACATCGTCGTCACCGGTTCGTGCCATTCCCTGCCTTCCTCAGTGACCGGGATAGAAAACTAACAAGACGCAGATGGCGAAGAGATCCTTGGAATCGGAGACCAAGGCGTTGGCGGCGTCTTGATCTCCGTGGCAAAGCTGGTCCTCACAACCCTTTGCGCCGGTATCCATCCCAACAGAACCCTCCCCGTTGTGCTTGACTGCGGTACGGACAACGAGAAGCTTCTGAACGATGATCTATACTTGGGTCTCCGCCAGAAGCGTGTGCGGGGACACAAGTACGACCGATTAGTCGATGAGTTTGTCAAGGCATCCAGGAGGCTGTATCCGCGTGCATACATCCATTTTGAGGACTTTGGTCTCAATAATGGTGAGTGGTCCGCGCCTGTGTCGATACAAATGCGACTTTGCTGATTTAACTGGGTTGGCCGTTGAAATCAGCGAGGAGGATCCTCGACCGATACCGCCCTCATATCCCTTGTTTCAATGACGACGTTCAGGGAACCGGCTGCGTGACGCTGGCCGCAATCATGGCTGCGTTGCATGTGAGCAAGCTAAAACTCTCCGACCTTCGCCTGGTTATCTTTGGTGCGGGGTCAGCCGGCGTTGGGATCGCAGACCAAGTCCGAGACGCCATTGCCGCCGAGGGGAACATCGACAAGAAGGAGGCGGCTAAGCAAATCTGGTACGTTCAGGAAACAGTCAATCACTAGCGTTATTCTTGCTCATGACACAACACAGGCTGGTAGACAAGCCCGGTCTACTGACCAGCGAGAGCGAGCTGTCTACCGCTCAGACAAGCTTTGCGAGAGACTCTTCGGAATGGAAAGAAAAGGATGGCTCCCTCCTCGAGGTCGTCAAGACCGTCAAGCCCAATGTCCTTATCGGGACCTCCACCAAACCCAAAGCCTTCACCGAGGAAATCGTCCGCGCCATGGCCGAGGGCGTCGAGAGGCCCATTATCCTCCCGCTCTCGAACCCGACGTACCTGCACGAAGCCGTGCCCAAGGACATATACAAATGGACCGACGGCAAGGCTCTCGTCGCGACGGGGTCGCCGTTTGCACCTGTCACTGGTCCTTGGGGCGAGGACGGCGAGGAGGTTGAGATCGAGATCGCCGAGTGTAACAACTCAGTCGTCTTTCCCGGCATCGGCCTTGGCTCGGTACTCTGCCGCGCGAGCCTGGTCACGGACAAGATGTTAGTGGCGGCGGTCGAGGGCGTTGCGTCGTTGAGTCCCGCGCTTGAGGACCAGAAGGCGCCTCTGCTACCCGGAGTCGATGTTGTCTGGGACGTCAGCGTAAGAGTCGCGAGGAACGTGATCAAGGCTGCTATTGAGGAGGGCGTGGCGACAGAGGAGGGGATCCCCGATAATGCTGAGGACCTGGACGAGTGGATACGCGAGCAGATGTGGTCTCCCAAGTATCGGCCACTGAAGCTCGTCGGGTTGGACGAGGCGAGTAGGGAAGCCAAGGGGGAAATGAAGGTCGCGGGCAGTCTGGCCAAGATTGGGAACTGGTAGAGGCTTTGGTGGTATGATCGATGCAGTCCCCGGTGTTTCATTATTTGGAGGTTTAGATAGCAAGTCCCGATGATCAGCTTTGGATTTTACACACAGCAATCTCAGTATCAACCGCTGTAGTTTCTTCTTTAGAAAGCCAGCCTGGTCCCGAACCACCGACTGCGATCATGACACTGGCTTGATATCATAACTGCTGAGAGAAGTTGAGAACCTTATAGCTGAGCCTGAGATGTGTAAACAGGCTTTAGATTAAATAATTGAAGTTGGTAATTTCCAAACTAGGGTCCGATTTTGCAGGACAATTTGAACGTGACCTGACCACAGCTAACCATGAATGAGGAATGAAAAATTAGAAACACCAGCCTAACACCTGATGAAATGATTCGTACGAACTATGGTCGCTGTTCCAGTGCCCCTTTTCAACCATGGTTCAGTTTAGACAGACCAGCACATGGTAAAGCCACGTTGAACATAATCAGAGATTCTTCTTTATTAGTTTTTTTTTTCTCTAACAGCTTGTTGACTATTACTAGATGCCAAAAATAGCTGGCGTAAGTTTAGCTGAACGCATGGAATCCTTTGACAACCCAGAACCGAATACAAGGCGTCTGGAGGTTGTTTACATATTAATCCGACTTTTGAAACCACCTAGTGAGGACAGTTTATCGTTCGTAGACTATACTCTGTCTCGTTAATCTGGACCTATCACAGCGTCTTGGCATTTTAAAAGTATTTGATACAACTGTGTGTTTAGAACGAATCATTTTGTTTTGTCTATTTTCGGGTTTTAGACACCATTTTTTTGGTAACTCGTTTATAATGATTCACCCGTATCCTGCTCCAAGGGCATCAGAAGATAGGAAACCGAACAGTCAGTATCAACAAAAGACTTGGCCGAACCGACGAGCCCGTGCTTGTCAGGCTGGTTCCACTGCTTCGCCCGGCTGTTCTTTGCCAAGCTGATCGATTCTTCACTCGCACAAGACTCACACACACCTAGCGGATTCGATCGATTGTTCTTACATTTATTTACGTTGTCCACCCCCTTCTCCTCCTCCATCTACAGCCTCATTGCTGTGACACGTCCACCTTACTCCACCAGAACTCGGACTCCTTTCTCGCCCAGGTGTCCGGGCGCAAGCGCGCCGGGGCGCCCGGCTCGCCGCCGATGAGCTCCTTGTTCTCCTCGCCAAACACCAGTGCCTTGGGGTCCTCGGGCACGTACCGCTCCCACGTCGGCCTGTCCGGGCTGCTCTCGCCCCTGACGGCGTTGGGGTCGCCGGCGACGATGAAGCTGGCGATGTAGGCGTTCAGCGTCAGGCACAGCTCCTTTTGCGCGGGGGAGATCCCGGTCTTGGCCGGCTCGCACGTCTCGTAGTACATGTTCTCACCGTGGCGCGCGCGGTCGAGGACGGAGCTCTCGAGGCCCCACTGGTAGAGGTACACGGGCTCCGGCGAGGCCCTCGAGGCGAGCTCCGCCGTCTGCCGGACGGGCGCGACGTAGGCGTACTGCCCGTAGGCGATCTCGAGGCGGCGGTACTGCGCGCCCGTGCCGTCGAGGTGCTCCTTGTACGGCGAGTCGGCGACGGTGAGGGGGTCCGGGTAGAGCGCGTCGATGGCGGCGATGTCCTCCCGGGACAGCAGGGGCAGCAGGTCGGCGAAGAAGGTGGTGAACTCGTCGGAGCGCGAGACCTGCTTGCTGATGTAGATGGAGCCCTCGTTGCGGTTGAAGCCCGTCATGATGGGGACCTTGCGCCAGCGGCCGAGGCGCCAGGACTCGAGGGGCGGGCGCGGGATGACGTCGCCGTCGATGACGGGCTGGAAGGCCCAGCGCAGGGAGGGGTTGTACTTGTCGAAGACGGCGATCTGGGCGCGCTGGACGACCTCGGACGACGCGGCGCGGAGGTGGCGGAAGGTTTCGGCCGCGGAGAGGCCCGGCGGGCAGCCCGTTTCGGCAAGGAAGTCGGCGAACTGGGCCTCGTGGATGGGCGCGTTGTAGGGGCGGACGGCGCGGGACGTCGGCGCGCCGGACTCGATGATGACCTTGTGGAAGAGGGGCGGGTTGAACTGGCCCTCGTCGTTGATGAGTATGTGGCCGATCTTGGGGGTGGGAGTTGGGTCAGCCAGCGTTTGAAGGGGAGGGGGGTTTCTCTTTTCTGCTTCCCTTCTGTAGAGAAGCACGGCAAGTGTAAAGTGAGACTCACGGAGTGCGCTCCGGCCGAGATGCCGAAGAGGGTGACGTTGTTGGGGTCTCCGCCAAAGGCGGCGATGTTGTCGCGCACCCACTCGAGCAGGAGGAGCTGGTCCTTCAGCCCGAGGTTGACGGCGCCCTCCTCGAAGCTCATGGCGGACGGGAGGAAGCCCAGGGCGCCGATGCGGTAGTTGAAGGAGACGGCGACGAGCTGCTGCCCCGAGTTGGCGAGGAACGAGGCCGTGTTGTGCATCTTGGCCGTGCCCCGGTTGAAGGCGCCGCCGTGGATGTACACGGCGACGGGCAGCAGTGGCTTCGTCTTCGGCTTCCCGGCCGCCGTCCCGTCCTGGCTCGACGGAGGCGGCGGCCGGAAGACGTTGGCCGTCAGGCAGTCCTCGCTGTACTCGAACGCCGGCCCGCCGGGGAAGAGCTGCTTGCCGGGGGCGACGGGTCCCCATTCCGAGGCGTCGATGGTCTCGGTCGAGGGCTCGACGGGCGCCGGCGCGCGGAACCTGCGGTCTCCTGTCGGGGGCAGGGCGTAGGGGATGCCTTTGAAGGCCTCGACGGGCCGGGGGAGGTTCTCTGACAGGACCGCACCGACGACGGTTCCCTGTGTGAGCGTCACGGACGGACGGGCGTCTTCTATCTTTGAGCCCATCCTGTCGGTGTTGTTCGTGTGTTGGTCCCAGAGGGGTCCGTCGTCTCAGTTGACTGTCGTTGTGAGAGTCTCTCAACAAGAGAGCGTGGCGTTGTCGCGAGGGTTGAGTTGTCGATAAGTCGGCGGCTGTTCCGTACCGGCTCTCCGTCTTGGTTAGATGGCTAGAGCCTGAATCGTCTTTTCAGTTGACTAGCTATGAATACTTGGCAGCAGAGTTAGTTGCTCTTGATAGCTGTTGATATGGGAGGCCGAGACGCTCCTCAAGAGTGTCGATACCGGGCGGGTTGCCCGCGGGGATCAGACGGCCGATCTCGGCGGAAGACGCGCCCTCGGACCCAGATCTGCAGGCCGAATCCCTCACACACACACACACCGTACACGGCCATCGTCCGGTCTTATCAGCCCCGGATTCCGGCAACCAGTTCCCCGACTGAGGGCCCGCCACGATACCCCGCGATAACTGACTGCACCTCGCTGTAGCCGACTGCAGCTTGCCCGGGATGCATCCTGGTTTTGTGGGCAAAGACGCCCCTCATCTGGCTTGGGGATGGCAAGGAGCTCAGATAAGGTGCCCCATTGATGGACTTAGATCCTGCCGCGCTATCAAGTCACCTGGGCTGTCTGGTTTTACCCCGGACTCGGCACCGTTAGTGGCCAGGGAGGTGAGGGATTGGATAGAGATAGTGACACCAACAACGGACAACGGGCCATTACAATGTATATATAGCCTTTCCTCGGGAGCCAGGAAGCCTTAATCGTTGAGAGAAAGAGGTGTGCTTCCTGGGCCACCCTGCTACCGTCCGTCCTCCAGAGTCCACCATCCTTCTCAAACCTTTCCTCAACCATCGGTCAGCATGGCTGAGAAGCAGCAGGCCCAGAGCCTCAAGGACGGCAAGGCCGCCGAGGATGGCCTCGAGCCAACAAAGTCGTTTACGGCGGGCGAGGTCGAGCTCCTCGACGAGTCGGCGGCGTTCCTCTACGAGAACAACATTAGCGACGAGTACCTTGCCGAGCTCGTCAACGACGAGGAGATGAACCGCCGGCTCGTGCGCAAGATCGACCTCGCCATCCTGCCCCTGCTCGCCGGCACCTACGTGCTGCAGTACATCGACAAGCAGGCGCTGTCGTACGCCGCCGTCTTCGACCTCTTCGACAGCACGGGCGTCACGCAGACGCAGTACTCGTGGTTCGCGAGCATCTTCTACCTGGCCTACCTCGTCGCCGAGTACCCATGGGTCTACGTCGCCCAGAAGACGCGCATGGGCAAGGTCGTCGCCGGCTGCGTGCTGTCGTGGGGCTCCGTGCTGATGATCACGGCCGCGTGCTCCAACTTCCCGGGCCTCGCCGTGTGCCGCTTCTTCCTCGGCGCGTTCGAGGCGCCCATCACGACCTGCTTCATGATGATGGTGTCCATGTGGTAAGTGGGAGTATCTGAACAACGAACCCCGGAGATTACACCCGGAGAGGCACGAGCATCAGAAAAGAAGAAGAAAAAAAAAAAAAAAAAACCAAAAACCATGTCGAGCAAACGGGATAGGCTAACAACACCCCGCGCCACACAGGTACGTCCGCGCTGAACAACCGTTCAGGGCCGGCATCTTCTACTGCTGCAACGGCGTGGGCTCCATGCTCGGCGGCATCCTCAGCTACGGCATCGGCCAGATCAGCGGGTTCCCCGTGTGGAAGGCCGTCTTCATGATCTGCGGCGGCATCACCGTCATCTGGGGCGGCGTGCTGCTCGTCTTCCTGCCGGACAGCATCCTCAGCGCCAAGCGGTTCACGCTCGAGGAGAGGGCGCTGCTCGTGGGCCGCGCACGCCTCGCCCGGACCGGCGTCCTCAACAAGACCATCAAGTGGTACCAGGTCAAGGAGGCGTGCCTCGACTCGCAGGTGTGGCTTCTGACGCTCTTCGTGCTGCTCAACGAGGTCATCAACGGGGGCGTCGCCAACTTTGGCAAGCTCATCATCAAGGGCCTCGTCTCGGACCCGCTGCTCACGACGGCGCTCGGCATCCCCCAGGGCGCGTTCCAGGTCTTCTGGATCCTGTCCGGGACCTACACGGCGACGCGGTTCCGCAATCACCGCACGACCGTCATGGCCGTGTGGCTGATCCCGACCATCATCGGCTGCTGCATGATCTGGAAGCTCGACCGCACCCACTACAAGATCGGCGTGCTGTTCGGCTACTACCTCATCGGCTGCTTCGTCGCGTCGCTCGTGCTCGCGCTGCAGATGCCGGCGACGAACCTGGGCGGCTACACCAAGCGCATCACGGCCTCGGCCATTGTCTTCACGGCCTACTGCGTCGGCAACATTATCGGTCCGCACGCCTTCCTGGCCCGGGAGGCACCGCTGTACGAGACGGGGTGCAAGGTCATCCTGGCCTGCTCCGCCGCGCAGATGGTGATTGCCATCTCCCTGCGCGGGATGCTGATCCGGCGCAACAAGGGGAGAGACGCGGCGGCGGCGGCGGCGGCGGCAGCGGGGCATGCGCCGGATGCCGAGCACGAGGACGAGGGCGTTGATCTGACTGATATCGAGGTGAGTTCTTCCCACGATGAAGAGACAAAAGAAGCCCGTGGCGTGACGACTAACACGTAAGCAGAACCCCAACTTCCGTTACGTATTGTGAGAACCGGGTATATGGTCGGGTGGGAGACATGAGGATATACTTTTTACGAGACGACAGGACCCATGAGAATATGTTTGAAAAGCGAACTGGGCGGGCACAACTGCCTATGATAGCTTCTACATTTGTGACATTTCGCAAAAGCCCTTGTGGCCTTCATCAGACAACGGACACTTCACCGAAATATGGAAGTCCTCGTCGGGGCTTCAGACTTTCCTAGCCGGGCGGTCCGAAGAGACCGTAGCTGTACTCGCCAACTTGCCGAGTGAAGCGTCCTCCTGACCAGGTTGCAAGCGGTAGAGAGGAACACATTGGTTGAGAATCGAAATCGTATTGACGGCCCGGCCGCTGCGCCTAGACATGTAAGACCCGTATCTGTACCATGACGAACACCTTAACCGCCACGGCTTTTTCAAGGCCTGCATCAATCTGCGGCACGGAGGCTATCGAAGTAGCCCCAGAATCCTCGACCATGGGAGACCATCGAGGGTGGCACGAGAATCCTTCGCTAGCCGGGGGGTGGGAAGGCGTGGTGTAGTGGTAGTAGCACTAGTAGTGGACGTGCAAGTTGCCTGTCGCTTCGAGGGCGAGTTGAGAGAGAGGATCACTGGACTCTTGTTTTTGGTTTGTTTGGGCCTTGCTTTGGGATCTCTTTCTTTGATCTCGAACGCGGAAAATCTTCATTTTGTTGGGTAGTCGTGAACCATTCCTATGCCATTTCCCTCTCCGCAGAGAGCCGGACGCCTCGAATTGGCGATATACCATGCAACCAACTCTAGATCCATGATGTTGACCGACCGAACCGCAACGACTAGACCTGTTAATTCGCCCAAGTCAGTCCCGCCGTGTCCGACCGAATTGCAACACCCTCTTGTCTCGAGCCGCAAATAAAATCCCGGACGTACCATCCTCCCTCCCGAGGTCGCAGCCATCAGCGTTTATCGCTGGGCGGACCAGACGGACTTGACGAGACCGTCACGCTGGGCCAGGCGGTTGAAGGCATCGTCGGACTCGCCCATCGCGCGAACGAAGCCGGAGAGGGCGTAAACGTGGTTCTCGCCGGGGACGGCGCGGCCGTTCTCGTCAACCTTGGCGACAGAGATCTGAACCGAGGCGTGGTCCTTGGCCTTGATGATGCGGTTGGTGGCGCTGCACTTGCGCGGAACGTAGCTATTGTTGGGGAGAAAAAAGAGCACATGTTAGCCAGTGTTTTCTCTCTGAACGTCCGGGTAGCAGATTGGGCCCTCGCGCGAGTGAAAGCCTTTTCTTTAGGTATTCTTTCTGCTTTCTCTCGTGCGGGAAAAAAAGTTTGTCGGCGGTTCGAGGTTTTGGGGGGGAGATAGGGGACAGGTGTTCTCACAGATCGACGATCTCGCCCTTGTCGTTCTCCATTGCTGCGACTTGCGTTCGGGGTTGTCTAGAGGCAAGTAGGGTGGTGGTTTTTGCGCGGGTGATGTCGTCGGACGAGAGTTCGTGATGGCGGGGACGATTTCGAAAAGATCGAAAGGAAATTTGGTGTGCGCGCCTGCGTCTGTGGGCGACTGTGTTTCGGTCCGTCACGGTGCCGAGCGGAGGGCCCACCCGAGAGCTCAGGGCTACGGATCACGTGTGTTAACACAGCATGTGGCTAGTGCAGGCGTTATCAAGTACTGTGGCTGATGCATATTGATACCTTTGGGACCGTGGCAGGCATAGGGGCCCGTGCATTCTGATGCCCCACCCGGCCGCGTCTCCCAGTTGTTCTCCCGCGCGTCCATGCATTCAATGTTGATGTTCGCCACCCAACCCCAATTGGATATCCGCCACCGAATTGGCACAGCCAAAGGCCATTTTGCCTATCTTGCTCTTTTATGGATCGTCGTGTGGTGTGTGCACAAGTACGCCATCCTGATACGCATTATATCGAAACCATGCGCCCTGCGCATCGCTGCGGGCCTGCCGAGATTCACGATGGGGTCCCCGCTTCGAAGCACCCGTTATGACGCCTATACCCTCTCCTCCTCGCCAGGCCTGCCTCCCCTCGATCAGCTCAAGTCTCAGATCCCCAAAGAACCCCCCGTTCGAAGTGGCAGTGCGGCCATGACCATGCCAGACCATGCCAGCCGCCACTTCACCGGCGCCTCGAGCTTCCTCCGCCAGGAACCGTCCGCGATTGACCTGACGACACCCTGCAAGACCCCCATGGAGTCTCCTGCGCTGCAACAGGACGAGGAGGTGACGGTGATATCCATTGCGACCCTGACTTCAAAGCCGAAGCGAAAGAGAGGTGCCAAGGTTCTCGAGAAGAAAGCGAATGCGCCGCCGCGCAAGTCTGTCAAAGAGGCCGAAGCTGGTCTGTCACGGAAAAAGGATGTCAAGTCCAAAGGAACAGCCGAGAAATCGGATACGAAGACGAAAACGACAAAGGCCAAGGCTACGACAAAAAAGGGCGGCGTCAAGAGTCAACACTTCGCCAAGCCCAAGACCGGCAACGGCGAGGCCAAGGAAGTAACATCGCCGTCACCGCCCAAGCAGGATGCAAATGAGCCATTGGAACTGGAGGCGGCCTTGAGACGCCGTACGGACTGGACACCACCACCGGTCGATAATGGCCAAACCGCCGGATCCAATTCTTTGCGTGTTAGCGACCTGCTCTCCTCGGCTGCGAGGAGTCCGAACCGTGAAGCATCGAAAGAGACGTTTGAAAGCCTGCTGAAGAACTACGGCCGGCCGAACGAGAACACACCCAAAAGGCCATCTGCTGAGCCGTTGGATGGCGAATCACCCGTGCTCAAAAAGAGGAAAATGATCGAGGCGGTGTCTGTTAAAGATTCCTCAAAGATGCCACCGCCGATGAAGAGTGTGACGAAGGCCAAAGCTTCCAGGAAGAAACCACGCACGATCACCGAGCTGGCCACAGCAGCGTACGAGGTTCCAGATGCCACCGAACCGGAAACCGCCTCGGCCCTTCCCCAAGAGAGCGTCCAAGACGAGGGCGAAGCAGCACAACCTAAGGGGAAGAAACGGGCGTCCAAGCCCAAGAAGCCAAAGAAGGCTCCCCCGCCAGAGCCTGTCCTCCTGTCGCCGACCGCGGCTTTAAGGCAGGCCGCGAACCAGGATTACGTTTTCGGCACTTCGAGCCAGCTGGCGCGAGAGCATTCGCCGACTTTCCTGAGAGATCTCCAATCTGCGCTGCAAGCTTCGAACTCGTTGAGGGAAGAGGAACCGTTCGTGACGCCAATCAATAGTGATGCCATCGAAATGGAACCGAAGCAAAAACTTTGGGATATAGGCGCAAGAGATGAGGACGGAAGGTTGTTAGACCTGGAGGTCATCAATCTTGCCGATACCCCCCAGGCAGTTTCAAGACCAGCGGCCGGTCTCAACCCTTTCGGATATGCTGGCGTTGAGAATCCAGGAGCACCACTGCCGGCCCACATCCCATCAGACGTGTCCTTTCCGGATATTGACGACCTCTTGAGCAAGGCTCCCGAAGACAACGATGTCGCTGAGCGAAAACAAGCGGTGCCCCTACCTGCTCATACCCTCTCTGATGTTTCGTTTCCGGATATCGACGATCTGCTAGGTGATCAGATGGGTGACATCGAGCCCAGGGAGCAGCAAGAGGCGTCAGCGTTCGTTCCCAGCGCCCGGGCAGCAAGAACTGTATCTGACACAGCTCCGGTGGTCTTGATCTCGTCTGGTTCTGGACCGAATGTCGAAACAGATACTGAATTGCCACTCGTTCGAATGCCTTCAGCATCAGAAGACGAAGTGACAACGCCCGATGCCGAGAAGGCAGTGTCCAAGCCTGCGCCAGAGGTTCCCAAACCAGACTTTACTTTTTACACGGACACCCAACTTTCCAGGGAGATTGCATCGTACGGTTTCAAGCCCGTCAAGCGACGGCAGGCTATGCTTGCCCTGCTGGATCAGTGTTGGATGAGCAAACAGAGGACAGCCCTGGCATCCCTTCCCACCAACCACCCGGCTTCGACGGCGTCCAAGGCGCAGGCTATCACTTCCAAGCCTCCAAAGCCCGCAGCAACCACATCACCCAACCGGCCGCGAGGTCGCCCCAGGAAGAACAGCGCGGCCGAGTTGTCATCCAGCGAACCGCCGCCGTCGGCTCAACCGCCGCCGCCCTCACCCAAACGGGGGCGCGGGCGTCCCAAAAAGAACGCGGAGCCCGCAAAAGCCTCCAGCTCGATGTCTACGACGGCCAGGACGGGCAAGGCCAAAGCTGAGACGGTGGCTCCAGTGGCCCCCAAGGTGGTCTCGCCTCCAAGGAAGGCCAAGGCTTCGGCCGTTATTGAGATTCCAGACTCGGCTTCCGATGGTTCGCTTTCACCATCGCCGTCAGCATGCTCCTCACCTGAGCCGATGTTTTCACCACCTCCCGAAGACGTCTCGGTGTCCATCGGTGACGACACGGAAATGTCCCTCGCTGCGTCGTCGACGACGAGCGACCCGGTGGCATTGTTCGCGCACATTACGACTGCTGTGACGTCGGCGGCACCGACGACGGACGCGAAAAAGCCGTCCTTCCACGAGATGATGCTGATGTACGACCCGATCGTGCTTGAAGATCTCGCCGCTTGGCTGAACACGGGGCAACTTTCCAGGGTTGGCTATGACGGCGAGGTTTCAGCGAGTGAAGTGAAGCAGTGGTGCGAGTCCAAGAGCGTGTGTTGTCTGTGGCGCGAGAGCTTGAGGGGAAAGGAGCGGAAGAGATATTGATTAGGCGTCTATGCATCAACGATACCCCATTGACTATGTATGCGATTGAATATTTATGCGCAGTGCTGGGAAGGCGTTGCTTGTTGGCATCGATTGTGTTGAGTGAGATGAGTCGTGATATGTAAGATGAGTGACGTGGCAGACAGTCTGACGATGCAATTCAGACAAGACAGCCATGGTACACAAAACATGACCTTTTCCTTACTTTCGCTGATTGCAATTGAGCATGCAACTCACTCACAACCGCCATGGATGCGATGATCTGACGCTGTTAGTTGGTGTTGCATCGTACCTATATTTGAGTGAAGTCAGTTGGTGGTGATAGGGCGCTATCACAGGGCGCCTTCACCGAACCTCGGCAAAACGCCCAACACCCCCCTGCCGGCATCCGTACAGGCGTCTTGGTTGATCTCGTCCCGTCCCAGACACCTCATGACATGAGCCACGCGAGTCTGCTACAGCGGCCCCCCGCCCCCAAAAGGTCTCTCAATGACATTGCCATTTCATCCTCGCCGCCTCTGTCTACCGGGCATCTCGTTAACTCGCTCATTTCAGTTCACTCGTCACTCAGAACCACGCCCAATCTTGACCACGACGCGGATCTCTCGCGGGGGTCTTAAGGGTCTAAGCTCAAACCGGCCACCACTCATCATCATAGCGACGCCTGTGGCCTCAAGCATCTCGGGAACACACACAACCGCCACGGACCGACGATACGCGGCCTCACCGGTTACCATCATGTCACAGCAGACCCGCTCATCGTCTTCGTCGCCGCCGAAGCGCGACAAGGAGGTCACGGAACCTCGGCCGAGCGCCAGGTAAGATTGATGATGGACGGATGCCATACATGGCACCGCAGTCCACGCGTCCCCGGCCAGCCCAGCCAGCTCACCATGAACGCAGTATCCTGCTCCTCTCGCCGACGAACCAGGTCCTCCTGCTGCACCGGGTCAAGACGTCGACGTCCTTTGCGTCGGCGCACGTGTTCCCCGGCGGGAACCTGGACGCCTTCCACGAGGGCGAGATCCCGCCGAGCGACGCGCGCCAGAGGCACGAAGACGGCCACGCCTACCGGCTGGGCGCCATCCGCGAGTGCTTCGAAGAGACGGGCATCCTCCTCGCCACCAGCAAAAACTCGGACGACAGGTCTACGCTCATCAACGTCTCGTCCGCGGACAGAGACAGGGCCCGCAAGCAGATCCACGGGGGAAAAGTGCGCTTCGCCGACTGGGTCGACAGCATCAGCGGCGTCCCGGACACCGGTATGTAACGCGCGGTGAACAATCGATGGCATTAAGCGCCATTGAGAGTTCTTGTCTTGAATTGCATGATGGGGACACACACTCACTCATCCACGCACTCACTCACCCACTCACTCACTCACACTTCACAGGACGCCTGATCCCCTTCACGAGATGGGTGACGCCGACCAACGTGCCCAAGCGCTTCACGACGCAGATGTACATTTACATGCTCCCGTCGTCGGCGTCAACGGGCGCGTCGGCCATGGAGAATGAGATCATCGTGCCGACGCCGGACGGCGGCGTCGAGCACACGGCGGCCAGGTTCGACGACGCCTCGACGTGGCTCTACCGCGCCGAGAGGGGCGAGATCATCCTCTTCCCGCCGCAGTACTACCTCCTCCACCTCGTCTCGCAGTTCTGCAAGGCCGCCGCGCCGTCGCCCGCGCCGGGCAAGGGCCACGGCGACGCGTACTTCGCGTCGCAGCGGAGGGGTCTGCTCGATTTCCTCGGGAGCGTGCCGACGGCGACCGGATCGGAGGCGGCGCGGGGGCACCCGTCGTCGGCGATCCGCTGGGCGGACAAGGTCATGAGCCCGCACAACCTCTTTATCCGCGCGGGGGACGGTCGCGTCGTCCTCGGGCTCGACAAGCCGGGCCCGGAGCTCAAGGGGTCCGGCCGCGGCGGCGACTGGGAGAGGGTCGTGTTGGTCAAGTTCACGAGGGATGGGCCGCGCAAGGTCGAGGTGAGGAGTCGGGAGGAGGTGCTGAGGGAGGAGAAGGAGGCGAAGAGGGCGCGGGAGGCGGAGCACAAGTTGTGAGCCTGGGACGTCGTCGTGTTGTCCGCCCACGAAGCTAGATCCGATAGTCAGCCAGTTATTGTGCAGCCAAAAACACGAGTTTCTGAGAGCCCGACGCTTGTTTCTGAGACTTGGACGCCTTATACGGGTGTGGGATGGCGATGATGGCCGGCTTGGAGACAACAATAACGACATCAACCACGCCCGTACGGCACCGCACCCGGGCCGCCGCCTCGTTTCCTCACTCAACACCCTCTGGTCAACCCCCGTCTCCTTTCTGCACTTTCTTCCCACTACGACGAACTGGTCCAACGAAAAACAATAACTGCACGATTTGGCAGATGAGATCTGATGAATGTCGAGCAGGTGGAAGTTCCCAAAAGAAGAATCAAGCCCACCCCGTCGAGGAAAAATTGAAGCAAGGCGCAGCGTTGCTGCAGCAAGAGTTGAGAAGCAGACAGACAACCACCACAACCACCACCACCCCTTCTTGTTGAACCCAACTCGCTGGGCTGGGACTGCACAGCAGCCGTAGCTCGACAGACCCCGACGCGAAAGAGAGGGACAGAGAGTTGGGGGCAACGTCCCTCCCCGAAAATCTGACCGGTCAATGGTACGCCCCCCTAGGCCTTCAATGACAGCAGAGCCTCAATAGCTATGTAGGATGAGGAGGACGGGGAGGAGGGGGCATGCAAGTCATGACCGTGAACCCCACACGAGAGGACGCGGATGCGGCTTGGGAGCTTGGAAAGACGACCGTTGTAACAGCGTTGCTTTGGGTCCTTGGGCCTTGTGGCAGCCCTCATGCAGGCTTCTTCTCGTTGGCAACCCTCTCCCACCCATCTCCCCTCCCCCTCCATCTCGCCTCCCCCC
>NWBT01000048.1:4834460-4888429 GCA_003386485.1 Colletotrichum lentis
CCCCCCTCCCGCTCCCTTTTCAAACAGCCTTCTCGGACCAGATCCCTGCCATGATCGGTCAGTCCGAGACTGACCTGGCCCGTCTGCGCTCCGACATCGCCGCCTACAACGCGGCCCTGAAGACCCGCCTCGCCGCCTTCAAGTCCGCCAACAGCGGCGTCAAGGGCCTCGTCTTCGACACCAGGCCCTCGTTCGACGCCGTCGTCGGCAACTTTGCAAAGTACGGCGCCAAGGACGCCACCTGCTACGGTTCCAGCAACTGCCTGTGGACCGACAACTACCACGCCGGCCAGGCCATCCACAAGCTGCTCGCCGAGAACCTGGTCAAGGGGGTTGCCGCTAACTTTGTGTTCTGATGGGGGAGTGAGTGGGTGTGGCGGGTTGGCGGTAGACACGTTTTTCTCCGTCATGAGTTGGGGTGCATGAAAAGTCTATAGAGGCTCTAGTTGACAACTATGGGCTGCCTTCTTACCCCCTTCCGGACTACTGTGAAATTTGTTGTTGTCGTAGCGTTCACTATGTCGTCGACCGTCACCGACCCAGAGAGCAGTCTTTCTGAATCATACCAGAAAGGGCGGGATCAGAAGGCCGTGGATGCTAGGAATCGAGTAAAAGTACTCGTTGGCCCTGGGAAGCCAATGTGGCCGAAGTCGTAGTCCAGCAACGCTGTCGACTTGCTGCTCCCCTCGTCGAACAAGATGTTGTGGCCGTCTGGAGATGAACCCGGTCAGCATCACCCCTCCACAAAAAGTGGATTGGGGATGGGGAATCTTATTTACCAAGATCTCCATGCACCAGCGTTAGTCGCGCATCAAGTCGTTCGACAAAGCGACTTGAGCCCTTTTTCTTTACCGAATCACTCCAGCCGTCCATCCCGGCAAACTTGCCGTCGATTGGCGCGCCCTGTTTGAACCCGATCAGAGTCCATCCCCTTCCCCTTCGAGAACGGCTCCCAACCGATGACCTCAGGGACGAGTGGAGGGGGCCGACCGGGCTCACGGCCTCGCGCGTGAGCGACACGATTGCCACCTCGTTCTGGACCCTGATTTCCAGAGAGCGAGAAGGGGGCTCCTCGTAACCCCGTTTCGATGGGACAGTGTACCATGATCCGACCCAAGCAGCAACTTGGAATATGTTGTTGGGGGTAGAGCTGATACCTTGACCACGGTTTCGGTGAACTACTAAATGGCGTAAATTCAGTAAGCACCGAAATGTTTCTGCCTAATCCTCTCCATGTTCAGCTCATGTGGCATGGGATCTAAGAACTTGTCTACCTCTGCCGACCAGAATTCATTGATAGGATTGACATGCTTAGCACAGGTGTACTCCCAATAAGGAGGCAACCATCCTGCTGTCTCCCAGTCTACAATACCTACCACGTCGTCCCCTTCGACCAGAATGTTCAGGCTGCTGAGATCGCCATGGGTCAAAACAAGCTGGGTGCCTGACTGTCGATAGAACTCGAAGAGCTCGTGAACATCATCAGGCAGACCCGCATAGTCGGTATCCAAATCTGCACCGTTTGCAAGAGCCTCGTGGAAGTCCCGGGTCGTAGCAAATGGTCCCCACAGGAGCTTGGAAGGTAATCGACAGTCGTAGAATGGACCGCCGTCCACGTCACTAACACTTGCCCCTTCTGGGGGAGGTACAGAGCGGAGTTCGGTGACCATCTGGCGCAACTGGTTGAGAATATTCAATCTCGACTCTTCGGTACGGGCTTGCCAGCCATACCATGCCATTCTACCACGCATCTTGCTCATCACTAGGTAGGTGGCACCCTTATGAACAAAGGCGCAATACACCTTCGGCACGGGAATAGAGGTGTGTCGAGCCACAAATCGCATGGCGTTGGCTTCGGCTAGACTTGCAACTGGCTTTACCTTGATGCACATGTTGAATACGGACATCAGACCGGGAGATGGTTTCCACAGCCACCGAAGATGCTTTTGGGTTTTTGCTGCAACAAAGAGGACCACAAGACGCCGAGTAATGGGCCCAGCGTTAACAGCCTCCGTGTTCGGCGACATGTTATGGAGTGTCTTTGGCGATTGCAGGAGCTACTGGCTGCTTTCTGTGAGCGGAATATCCTAGACGTCAGATTTCGGACGCTTACCCTGGACGCCTCGAGTTGCCTGCTTGGGGTTATGAGAAGGCCAGTTGCGGCCAAGCTGGCGAGATGTGAACGACCACAATCTTGCAGGCCAAGGCCAGAGAGATGCAATCAATGGCATTGCCGAAAGAGCCTCACTCGGGTGTTAGGTCATGGTTATGCGAATGGCAAGGAGCAAGGAAAGGTGGAGATGGATCACGACGGGGACGGCGAACCAAAGCCTGATGACTAAGCGAATGACTAAGCAAGCGAATCGAATTCTAGGAACATATTTCCACCGAAACCCGCTACCTACCTGGTAACACAGGGCTGACAGGGTGTCTGTCTTATTAACCAGGGGCGTTCACCACTCAATCACCCGTTGTTTAACTCACTTTCAGCAATACTCACGATATCCCTGCTTGGAAAGGGTTCTGCACAGCCTCCTGTGGCTGGGACAGAGTGTCGTACGCACAAACAGCTTTTTTACTCTGTACCTGGCCAGCCACAGCAGCTATTCTTAGACCCAATCAAGCATTGCTCCCATATGTTGAAGAGTGCCATCCTTACGCTCCTGGCCGGCCACACCAGTCTTGTAAATTAGTAATGTAATAAACAGCGAATTATTCTGGGTTAGGTAGTCTCTGACTAGGCCAACAGAACACTCACTCTTGACCCCGGCAGGCCGTCTAGCTTTTACTCAGCATCCATCGACACGTCCGGAAGGCCAATACGAGGCCCGGCTCCGTTGGCCATCTCAATTAGCGTTCATGCCGTTGGCCACGATCCACTCGTTAAATGAAGATACGGGGGCCCCGAAACCGTCCACCTGGGACTGTGGATGGGGAAAATAAGAGTGATTCTTCATCCGCTGTAGGGTCTTGGGGGAGAAGAATGGGGGATTCAAGGGGGGAAGGGGAAGGGGAAGGGGAAGGGGAAGGGGAAGAGGGGGGTGTTTAAGGATACCGGGCTCCGCAGCACTTACGTCTTTCGATTTCCGATTCCAGACGTCATCAATAATGGCGCACTTGAAGACATCTGCGCTTGTCACGGCTCTGTTCAGCGTATGCGCCGGAGCTCACCAGCCCGGCTCGGCGATGGACACACCCGCAACAGGAATAACACCACGGTCGTCCCTATCGTACACCAGACTGAGTTCGCTCCTCGACGACATCGTCGCCCGCGGGTACCTCAACGTCGGCACGACGGGCGACTACAAGCCCTTCACGTACCTCGTCCAGAACAACACGACCGAGGACGCCAGCGCCACGGCCGCCACCATCACGACCTACGTCGGCGCCGACATCGACGCCGCCCACTCCCTGTCCAGCGCCCTCGGCCTCCCGGAGCCACCACGGCTCGTGCCCACCAGGTGGGCCAACGTCACCAGCGACCTGGCGGCCGGCAAGTACGACATCGCCATGGGCGGCGTCAGCCTGACCCTCGAGCGCGCCAGGACCGTCTTCTTCTCCACCGCCGTCCAGCGCGTCGGCAAGACGGCGGCCATCCGCTGCGCCGACGCGCGCAAGTACACGGACCTCGAGTCCCTGGACAAGCCCGGCGTCCGCATCGCCGCCAACCCGGGCGGCACCAACGAAGCCTTTGACCGCGCGAACATCAAGGCCGCGGCCATCGTGCTGATCGACGATAAAAACGCCCTCTACCAGGCGCTCCTGGACCGCCGGGCCGACGCCGTCATCTCGGACCTCATCGACGTCCAGTTGCAGGTCAAGATGCACGAGGGCGACATATGCCTCACCCATCTGGATGTGCCGTTCAACTTTGAGGAGCTGGGGTACGCCATCCCCAGGGACATTGTCTGGAAGCAGTTCGTCGACGCCTGGGTCAACGTGCAGCTCGGGAGCGGGGCCTGGAACCAGACGCTGGATAAATGGCTGGGCTACATGTGGCCGCATGTGTAGAAAGCAGGGGACGTCGGATCGAGAGTTGCTTTTTTTTTTTTTTTTTTTTTTTTTTTTTTTTTTTTTTTTTTTTTTTTTTTTTTTTTTTTTTTTTTTTTTTTTTTTTTTTTTTTTTTTTTTTTTTTTTTTTTTTTTTTTTTTTTTTTTTTTTTTTTTTTTTTTTTTTTTTTTTTTTTTTTTTTTTTTTTTTTTTTTTTTTTTTTTTTTTTTTTTTTTTTTTTTTTTTTTTTTTTTTTTTTTTTTTTTTTTTTTTTTTTTTTTTTTTTTTTTTTTTTTTTTTTTTTTTTTTTTTTTTTTTTTTTTTTTTTTTTTTTTTTTTTTTTTTTTTTTTTTTTTTTTTTTTTTTTTTTTTTTTTTTTTTTTTTTTTTTTTTTTTTTTTTTTTTTTTTTTTTTTTTTTTTTTTTTTTTTTTTTTTTTTTTTTTTTTTTTTTTTTTTTTTTTTTTTTTTTTTTTTTTTTTTTTTTTTTTTTTTTTTTTTTTTTTTTTTTTTTTTTTTTTTTTTTTTTTTTTTTTTTTTTTTTTTTTTTTTTTTTTTTTTTTTTTTTTTTTTTTTTTTTTTTTTTTTTTTTTTTTTTTTTTTTTTTTTTTTTTTTTTTTTTTTTTTTTTTTTTTTTTTTTTTTTTTTTTTTTTTTTTTTTTTTTTTTTTTTTTTTTTTTTTTTTTTCGCTGGAGTCTTACTATATTGATTTCATACCATATATATAGTACATGGGCCGATGGTGAAATACTGTTCGTCGGGCGTGAAAGAACAAGGAAGAGAGTTGTAGTGATTGTATGAACAAGCGTATAATTACTCTTCAGCATCACGCAGATGCAGCATAAGACAGCCTAGAGGCATGTTTCCACATCTGCTGTTGACTAGAGTTTTGCCGGCTGCTTTCCTGGTCCAATCTCTGCCTTTGCGAGTCCAACAGCGTGCGCCGCCATTCCCCTAATACAGACCAGTTTAGCGCAGTCGACAACACTCTCTCTCTCTCTCCGAGGACCTGGGGAGTATTAATAACCTACCACGACGCCTGGTATCCTGCTCCGGATGCTCCATAGTTGTGAATCACCAGGCCCGCATCGCTCTTCTCGGCCTCGATCCTCGGGCCGCCTTTGCGGTTCGGCCTCAGCCCGACGCCGTGCTTGATGACCCTCAGATCCTCGGGGCGGCCCAGCTCGGGGGCCAGGGCGCAGCACCTCTCGAGGATGGTCTTGGCCAGCGCCGGGTCGACCTCGCCGTCCCAGTTGCCGTCCTGGCGGCATCCGCCGAGCACGACGCCCCCGGCGAGCGGCCTCTGGAAGACGTACGTGGTGTCGTTGTCGACGCGGCGCGGCGAGCGGAAGTACATCCTCTCGAGGGGCCGGAGCGGCTGCTCGACCAGGACGGTCTGGCCGCGGGTCGGGTACATGGCCTTGTCCTCCACGCCGCCGAGGGAGTGGGATCCCAGCCCGGTGCAGTTGAAGACGGCGGCCACGTCGGGCGCGAGGCGGGCCTCTTTGATGTGGTCGATCCGGCGGCGCACAAGACCAATCTTGCCGATCCTGCATTGCTCGAGGAGCCTGCGATTGTTTAAGTCTCCGGCCAGCTGGTTGTCCTTTAGCTTTATTACCTTTATTAGTATTAATAGAATTTATTTCATACTTAGCTAGAAATATTTCTTTAAGGGGGGGCTCGACCAGTGAAAAATTGGAGTAAAAAACAAAAAAAAAAACGATCCCGTTGCTCACCATTGCAGGTAGATTTGCGTGTTAATCACAAATGTGGACGGCACGTCGAGCCCGAAGACGGCCTTGTCCGGCAGCTCGTCCCGCCCCAACGGCACCGCGCCCCCGACCAAGTCTTCGTACCAGAGCTTCCCCGTCCCCTCGCTGAGGATCCCGGCGTCCTCGATCCGCTGATCAAAGATCATCCTCAGCGGCGAGCGCTTGATGCCGGCCTCGGGGGCCGTCTCGGCGATCTCCCGGAACCGGTCGAAGGCGACGCGGTCAAACGACTCGAGCAGGCCGTTGTCGTTGGCGGAGGAGCACCAGTTGCCCCCGGCCCAGGGGGAGCAGTAGTCGATGTGGTAGTCGCCGGGGAAGTGCTCCGCCAGGACGGCGATGCTGCTCGCCGGGTACTCGGCCCTCAAGGTCAGCGCGGTGGTGAGGCCGATGACGCCGGCGCCGAGGACCACGAAGCGGTGCGGGTGCTCTTGCGAGGAGGACATGTTGTGTTGCAAGTGATACGAAATTGTACGACGAATGGGTATGAACGTACGGAGATGGAAAAAAAAAAATGGCGCTCGCCTTGCCCGTGACGAGGTGGTGGTGGGTGCTTTGGGTGTGGGTTGGTCCGGTCCGCCCCCGGTGTTTTCGGCCCCGGTAAGGTTGGCGATATTAAACGTCCGAAGTCGGCGGTTCTTTGGCAGAGACCGCCGAGTCATGGGCTGTTTAGCCATCTTTAGGGTGTTTTCTATGTCGCTTTGTCCTGGCTCCAAATTCTTTTTTTCACTTGAGTTCCTGGTATGTGTAGTGTTTCAAGCCGCGGCCAGTTGCATCATTCCGTTAGAAAAGACGCATATTTTGGGAAATGTTTTCCAAAGTAAACAAACGTTTAGTACCTATTTTGGTTCCAACGTGTTGCAAAAGAGCTCTTTGGCGGCCACAGTTGTTTTCGGAACAAATTACGGTAAGCCCCCCCCCGTTCAGACTCCATCTTCGCATCCCGCCTGCCGGATGGGCCTAAAATGCGGGAGACCAGGGGGAACGGGTGAGGGTGGTGAGGNTGTGACGCACGCCGGACCGCGAAGCAAATGAGCTGCGCATACGAGTAAGCCCGCGCAATCCAAAGACGACGACGACCCCCCCTGGCTAGGCCTTGTTGCTCGTCTCCTCCGTTCCCGCCGGCTCGCTCGGGTGCGCTCCCCCGAGGCTCGCAGCTTTCTGCTGCTGCGAGGCCAGTGAGGGCATCGTGTTCTGGTCTCCACTGTGTCTCTGCGAAAGGCACGTGTCATCACCATCCATCTCCTTTCCCGGCGACGGCTTTTCATGGGGCGGCCACTCACCCTCTCCTCCTCCTCCACCTCGGCGTCGTGGATGAAGTCGTGTCCGGCCTCCACGGCGTCGTCCGACAGGCCGTGCTGCTTCAGGCCGTGGTCTTTCCTATTCGACATGGTGAAACAGCTTTGGCGTTGCACCGGTAAGTGTGCTTTGAGATCCGTGAGTAAATAATTCAGAGGTGGGCAGATAACAAGTGTTTGCCGGGGATTGTGAGACACAAATGCCCGGCGGTCGCGGGGGATGCTGCTCAGTCAAATAGGGTAGCCCTCACTGAGTTTGCCATCAAGACAACATGTGACACGTTTCAACGTCATGAAGGCGTCCCCGTGTGAGGGGTCTACGGTTGCGCGAGCAAAGTATCGACAACACCATTCGCCGGGGCACGGTAAGCACCCCCCCCCCCCCCCCCCCCCCCNGGGGCCGGCTGCGGCAGGGTTAGGGCCGAACATAAGTCGGTCGCTGTCCAGGACATCAGATGGGGGGCGGGGGGGCAGGCACAAGGTGCACGGTTGAGCAAGAATGTGTGTCGGGATTCGTGGATGTGATTGAAGCTTTTGGCGCGGTGATGGAGTACGAGATGAGACGGCAACGAACGGTTGAAGTAACTGAAGTGGACCACGCGAGAAGCACCTAACCACAAGCTCCTTTTTTTGTTTCTGGCAGTGGAAGTTGGATAAAACCGCTTTAGGTACGACGGGAATAAGTTATAACAGAAACTCACGCAATGGGGTGCCACGTTCATCTGGGATACAAGTTTAAAAGGGAGCCCCCATAAGCTGTCAATCATCCGATTGAATTACACTCTGCTGCCATCTGATTGAATTACAATTTACACTATGCTGCTTACACTGAAAGGGCTTCAAAGAAAATGTCATCAACGTGTGGCTCAATTACTCATGATTGTTACAGCGGTCATCACCGAGATCGCCAGAGACGTGACCCGGTTCCCTCCGAACCCCCCGGCGGCGAACGCGCTGATGCTGCCCGACACGTTTCTGTTCGTGCTGGCGACCCTGTTCTTCGGCCTCTCGGGGTCGCCGCCGACCGGCTCGGTGATCCAGTCCTTGGGGATCTGGGCGATGAAGTCGTACCAGTAGTCGCCCATGGTCCGGTACCCCTCGTCCGAGGGATGGATGCAGTCGGGCCGCAGGACGCCGTCGCCCAGCGCCGCAAAGTCCACCGCCAGCACGTGGCGGCCGGCGGCGCTCCGCTCCTCGACGACGCCCGGGACGAGCCTCTGGAACTCCTCGACGCCGGGCCTCTGGTTCGCGTCGCACGTGTTGACGATCTGGGCCACGAGGATCGCGGCGTCCGGGCATGCGGCGATCATCTGGTCGATGAGGCGGCCGAGCCGCCGGGCGGCGCCCGCCGGGTCGCTGCCTTCTCGAGCGACGTCCGGGTTCGGGTTCAGGTCGTTGGTGCCGGCGTGCAGGAGGATGATGTTCGGCCGCTGCGCCAGGGACGGGCCGACGTTGTCTGCGATGTACTGGATGGTTCGTCCGGACCAGGCCGCCTTTCCCCCCCCCGGCGCCGCCCAACTCGCATGTCAGAAAGAGAGAGGCGCGCAATCACGACAGGCTGGGATGCCCGATTTTCGTGCCAACTTACATAGTATCCGTCGAACATGGTGCCGCCGGTCACGTCGCCGGCAAAGACCACATCGTTGGCTGCCGAGTACGCGTCAGCTCTTTGCTCTCTGGGTGGGTGGGCTTTGCGATGCGCGATGCCGTCAACTCACCGTACAGGTTGTCGTCGAGCGTCAGCCGGTACCCGTTCCCGTCGCTGCTCAAGAACCCCACGGTGATGGAGTCGCCGACGGGAAGAATCCTTAGCTTCACCCCGTCCTTGATCACTTGGCCCGCCGGCGTCGAACTGTACTCGAGAGGGTCGGCCGCCGCAGTGAGTGCCAGGAACGGGGTGACGAGGGCCAGTGCATTAGCGACGGAGAACCTCCTCATGTTGAGGGCTGGCAGCACAGGGGAAATCAGGCGAGAGCATCACGATGGAGCCAGCGAGGACTTGCAGTCAGAGGCAAGCAGTCCGTGGGAAGCAACCGCCTCAAATAGTCCTGTCCGACTCCAGTGATCGGTCACGGTCACAAACTCACCTCGCGGCGGGCGCAATGGAACCAACTACACGTGTACTACTGCGTAGTACGGGTGGTTTGGCGTCAGGGTAAACTCCCGAACAGGTATCCGTACTCCCGTACGGATCGTATGGATAATTGGCCCGCAGTCTTAGTGACTCTTATTGGCTAGATTTGTGCTGGATGTGCACAAGAAGTTCAAAGTACTCGTCGCTGAGGTAATCAAACAAGCATGGCTACATCTACAATCCCGGGTCGCTGTATATTGTATCTAACAGGCGGCATTACTTTTGTCTGCTACTGGAGTACTGACTACCTACACGCTATAGAGTACTACGTAGTCCTAACTAACCAACAGGCAAATCTCACCATTCAATGGCCCCCATTGTACCCATGCCGGGCAGCCTCCTTGGCTACAGACTGCGTTTGAGCCTTTTGAAAAGTCTTGCGCCAAAATGCCACTGGCTGCTACCGGCCTCGCAGCGGGCTGCCGGCAATTTGCCAAGAGGTGCAGCCAAGGTGCCCGGGGGGCACAGGTGGGCTGGTGGAGTCCCGTGATTCCCACGGGCAGAGGGCATGGAGACTTGAGCCCAGAGCCGACAAACATGCCAATGACTTCATGCCCTGACGTCGCTTTGGGCCTGAACTGAAACCTAAGCTTAGCTGTTTCCCACAGTGGCCCAAAACCCGCTATTGACAGCGAGGAGAATCCACCGCCCCGTGTTCTGACGTCGCCAACTCACAGGCATGACAAGATCGGCAGCATCCAGATGCTAATCGACGCAACGACGATACCGGCACCTGCTTAGCGTCGCCGGCTGTTACGTTTCCGTGATATCATCGCAAGGCTCCTATCCAGCCATCGTCGTCTTCGCAGCGAAGCCCAGAGCTGGGAACCGTACGCTGATGCACCGCAGAAAAAAGCGCCAAGGTTCAATTATCCGAAATCAGTCCTTCGTGGATCGTCTATTCGTGTGCGGGTGAGTAACTATTAAATGCGACCAAAAAGAGGATTGGAAAAAAAAAAAAAAAAAGGGAATAAACCCTCAGGAAAGTAATCTTATCCTCTTCAACCTAGCTCCTCCCATAATGATTACAAGATTGGAATCACCTCTTAGCGTTACACTTTGCGTCGTACATCTTGTTTTCGAAGTAATAAGTCTTTAGCTATCTGACTCTTGACTAAATCCGCACCCGATGCAGCCGTCCCAGTGACCGCAGACCACAATTGCGGCTTCGTCCTTATGCTCAATCTCATGCTCAATCTCATGCTTAATCTCACCCTCACTCATATCCTTGAACCCACACCCCTGGACACCAGACATGGCATTCTCGGGTTTCGGGCCTTGCGTAGACATGCGGAACAGAATGGCAGCCGCGCAGTAGTCGCACATGTCATTGACGCACTCGCCAGCGGCGCAACAGGTCCACTCGCCTTCAATACGCTGCGTGCCCTCCCTCATCTGAGTGCCTTGGTGTCCAACAAGCTTGCTGTCGTGGCCGCCGTGAGCTGAAATTGTCTCGGCGTGACCAGTGGCGAGGCAATCTCTGCATAGGATGAGACGCTCTGCTCGGCTCTCCGTGACCTTGCGAGAGGCAGTACAGGTCAGCCAGAGCCGATGCTTGCAAGAAGGATGAGCGAGACCGGAGCCAATGACGGAGCAGGTAATGTTGACGGACATTCCGAGGAAACGACCGTCGTTTTGATGACCCATCTTGTTCGCTTGCTCGCAGAGAAGGAAGACCGGTTCAGGCTTCGGCGTGAGGCGGAGAAGACGCAGGCGGTTCTCGCTCGGCTCGGCGGCGCACTGCTCGCTGCAGCAAACCACGAGGGCTTCGACCACCTGGCACATACTGCGAAACGACCAGAGTGCTGCTTCGGCCGGCGATGTTTATGGTATGGCGAATGTTATAGTGACGGAGGTGTGCTCTTCTACGATACATTAAGGGTGAGGTCCGAAGAGTATTGAACTCGGCAATTTGGGATTGCTACTTTGTAACCGAGGAGAAATAAGTGAACATGTCGAGAGGTGCTTCCAGTTTCGACTGGAACCGAAACGAAACGATGAGCCGACAGAGGCCGCAAAAGAAAGAATCATCTCGCCCAGGTGCGCACAGCTATGTAGATGCCGGAATCTCTCCAGCTTCCGAGACATGTGAAAGTGAGGATGTAACACATGATATAGGCAACCGCCTACTATTACGATGGATCTTGAGCATGCTTCAAAGGGAATTAGATTATAGTCGCAATACGGGGCTAGGCTGGATAGAAGCTAACCGAGATCATAGACACACGGGTTTTGTTGTCAATGCTCTTTAATACCCACGGTCTCTTGCAAGGCATTGAGTGGTGGCAGGCATATTGTGTAGGTTGGTTCTCTGTGTTTGGAATGTCTAAACAATGTCGAAACAGAAACATTTCGTTTTTGGAGTTGATAAAGACGTAAAAGGCTGTAAAACCAAATCACACCCATGGCCTCGTTTCTCCGAACATTAATTCTGGCCTCTTGGTTGCAGAGCTATCATTCAACGTTCGCGAAGATGTTCCTGATTACTGAAGATGTTGGCCATAGAGATGGCTAAACATAATTCGCATGCCGATTTGGGAGTACACGGTCAGGAGCAGACCCTGTTTTATCCGAGTACCACCAGCTCTTAGTATGTGGTTCGGACTCTCTTTTGACTTGAACGCCGGGCTTACGATGGTTCTGCTGACATCTCCGCCAATGAGGCAAGTCACTGATACCGCAGCACACTTGGAAATGAGAAGCAGTGCTGTTGGCTCGGAACAGGAATTCCAATGCATGATTGTGAAACTTCAACAAATATCGCAAGCAATGGATGACTTGGGAAGTTGGATGCCCTTTTGGGGAAAGACATCGTTGCCGGAACCTCTTCAGTTCTTGGGGAAACAATGCTGTGAAGTTTGTTTTATCGAAAGATTGTTCCGTGACTTAGTTTGGCAACAAAGCTGATGCATTATAACTTGCGACCAAATTCTCATTGTCTCTTTGTCTACCGGTATTAGTAGAGCAGCCAGAGGGAACAGAAAGATCGCAAATCCAGAAGCGGCCGAAGCAACGATCCAATTTTCTTCCTATGCCCTGAGAGACGTTGGAGGAGCTAGGGAAGCAGCGAGTCGTGACGAGACAAAGCCCAGATTGACCAACGGCAGCAGAGGGAAGGGGGGAACGAAGTCATGATCAAATGGCATCCCAGCCTTCTAGGATGACTTGGACTAGATGTTTTCAACCATCCCGTCATTAGTGGTCAGTAAACTCAATGGTGCAATTGTGGCACCTCGTAACCGCCAAAGGCAGCGTACTCGCCACCAGATGCTTTTGATGGCTGTCTCGAGGCGCCCCAGACGAGTACCTTGCGTCCACATTCCACAACGAGCACTCGTAATGGGGCTCTGCTGCCTGCATGATAAAACCCTCTGCTCGATCACGCGATGGAGAGAACCGAGCGAAGAGTAAGGCTGCATGCTAGGGTTCCTTGCTAGAATCCGGGAAGATTGGGCGGGGGGGTATTGTTGAAGGGCCTCTGTTTCTGTTGCCATAGCGTGACCGGCTGTATCCCATACCGAGAGTTCCCAAACCATGGTCATATCCTCAAGCGTGAGAATGTCGAATTCTGCATTGAATCATGGACTTACACATCACGTTGGGTTCTCTTACACGTCGGGTGACCTGGGTCTCGGGTGGAGATTATTGCGGATCAGCTCGTGTAATATCCCTTGCATCTCTTCGTTCGCGATCTGCTGTATGCACCTGGTTGAGATGGTCTCTTCAGACAAATCGGTGTTCCAAGCTTGTTTACGAGCCGGGAATCAGACGACCGTGGGTCCACTGCCATGTCTTGTCATTAGAGAACTGAGGGTATAGCGGAGACCGCTGCGGAGAGAACCGTGTTGTTCGAGAGCTCGGAGACCAGATCATTCGTAGACTCTGCGACGTACCATCTCCTCCAACTTGCCGGTGGTTATGTCGATCTTCGACAGTGCACGTCGGAGAAACGCCCGGGTTGGCAATTATTAAGCGTTGTCGGCAGGCATGGATGAGGTTGATCTCCCTGCTCATCACAAAACAAAGTGCGCTGATCGATCGCTCGGTCCAGGTGCTAATGTTGCAGCTTGCAAGGCTTGCTACAGGGGAAGCCGTCAACGAGTTGGCGAAGGGAAGAACCCTTCTCTTGGTCTGAAATTGGAACACACATTTGGCAATAGTCAGACGAGCTGTTTCACAAAGGCTCGATGGAACCCGCGTAAGTTTGGCTTTGTCACCCCTCATCAGCGAGGGATTCAAGGTTGGCCTAGAAACTTAGTAGAGAAGCTGTTGTTGGTGTCGTGTGGTACGTGTATTCTTTTCATGTTGGGTAATCAACTCATTAGGACCGCTGAGATCCGAAAGACCTACAACAGGCGTTCGTACATACATCGGTGTCTGCAAGCCCTGTGACGACAGAGTTGGGGGCCAGAGTTGGCGTAATACTTACGACTTGTGTTTGACAGACTAGCGATCTTCAGATGAAGGGGCTGATGAATCAATTCCAATTCACCCGCGAACCTGACCCCTACATGACTCGTCTGCTCAGAGTTCCTGTTCCAAGCATGAGGCCCCCATGAGAGACGACCCGTGAGCTGCGTGGCTCTGATAATGTTCTATCGGGATGTCGGCGGGCTGCAGTAGGGCTCATGCTAGCGGACCATGTGAACCGCCAACAAGCAAGGTGAAACAGGTTTGGCGACTTTTGAACACGACAGGAAAGGCACCATGGGAAGTGTTGGCTCCGTGACTCAAACGATGCCTTTGACGACCATTTGTCCGCCACCAGTCCGCATCTGTCTAGGTGTCACCCTTGTACGGCCAACTTCACCAGCACCCCCCAGGACATTCAAGAATCGAACTATAATTATCCATCCTATAGGTGCGGTTCGAAACAGTGTTCGACATGGCACTCCCTGCTTCTGCTCATGACCATCACAGCCTCCACCATCTCTTGTCTTCACTTCTGCAGATAACACCAACCAGCAATATCACCACCTACCAACGTAATCGTCGCTTTCTGCCGCATAAGGATATTTCTGTGGGACTGACGATATCTGCGGTTTGAGACAACCGCCTGCATTCCAACTGAAATTTACCTGGCCGGGTGTCTATCCAGCAGCGAGGAGGTAATATCAGATGAATTGATTTTGATGATTAGGCACCGCGATCGAGGTTTGTTGGAGGAATCAAGAGTGAGAGTATCGATTTCGTACAGAACAAAAGCCAAACATTTAATGTGTAGAAATCATTCATTAGATTTATATTATACTGAACCATGCTGCACATGTACTTGCTTCTGACTACCTACTGTACCTCCTGTAAGCTTCCTGCTCGATGCAAGTGGTATTACTCCTCCCTTCTAAAATAAGCTGCCGCAATGCCTGATGACCATGATTAAGGAGACGCAGTACCTTTTGTCGTATTGACGGTATCAATACATGTTTTCGCTCTTTCGTTGCTTCGAAGGCTACCAGCCATGCCAAGCACTTGCTGAGCTTGCTTTTTATCATGGAACTGTATTCTTGACTGGAAGTGTTTGCTCCACCAACGTACCAGGACGCTGAGCAACGGTCGCAGGGCTGGTAGGGCGATGACGATAATCTGGGAGGCGATTTCCACCGAGCCAACGAGATCTAAGACGGATTAATTGACCAAATTGAATTCATACGTAGGGGGGATACTTACAGGTCGTAAACGACCAGATGGATTGTACTGTAAGGTAAAACCGTACAGTGCTAGTGATGAGGGTGGCTATGCCCAGGAGGAAGATACACAACAAAGCTCTTCTGTCTTTCGGTTTCAAGGCTTTTAGCCTGAGAATTCCGAAAGGCAGTGCAAAAACTGGGAATTGATTATTTTGTTAGTGTCACCAAACTTTACTGACTTTTGCCCAGGAAACCGGTGGACTTGGCTCTCGTCAGTGGTAGGGCGCTGTTGCGGAGCTTACCAAGCAGTTCTGAGGTGATCCCAATGGACCAGTTGATGTACATGGGCTCCGGACAACTAGCCAATGTGCAAACCGACTGACTATTCACCCTGAGGAGAAGTCAGAGACCGTCCCAACAGCATCGGGTGCCATGTCACTGGGCTGAAAAACGTGAGCGACTCACCAGTTTAGGGATACATCGGCGCCACACCAGAACATGTCCACAAATGCGGTCGTGGCAAACGCGCAAGCACAGTAAGCTGTGACAAGGTGGAGGTACAGCCGCAACTTCCTCTCGGCTGCCGGGAACAGCTCGTAGTAGAAAGCCAGCAGACTGAATCGCGGAAAGTAAAAGCCTAGATCAAAGATGACTGAACTGGCAAACTTCCACTAACGCAGTCAAATCAGTCATCTGCTTATGTGTGGCGGGCTGGACAGGAATGGACATACTTTTGCAAAACCTTCATCAAAATACTCATCGACAAAGGCGTTTTTGCCTATAGACATCGTATACGTATCTCCAACGACAAGTGCAACGAAGAATATGAGGGAGATCACGAGGAATATCTCGGATAGCCAAAAGGCCCATATCCTATGCCATGTGCGTACTGCTAGTCGGGCGAGGACAACGACGAAGCAAAGAAAGATGAGGATCCACTCCGCGGTCTAGATACCAAGTCAGCAGCTATTCACATGTTCATGGATACATGTCAGTTGCGTACTAAGAACTCCTTACGGCCGATAGCCATGTTGGCCAGAAGACAGCCGTGTTACCTCCGAAGCCAAGCAAGGCTATTATTTGAGGATGGATCCACAGTCGAAGAGTAGTTATCTTCAAGTACGATGAGAGTACGTCGGTGAACCGCGATGATGGAATCCAAGACTGGTTGAGAGTCGAGGCCAAACTTCTCTGTATGGACGTGTCTTGGAGCTGGACAGAGCAAAAAGCACATCGAGATGTGCGTTTGATTCGGGACAGGGAGATAAGGAATGAGTAATTAAAGGGTAGGACGCAAAGGAAAAGCCAAGGTTTTGGTGCCCGGGTAGAAGACCACACTCCCCGACGTCGCCGAGCGGCAAACCGAAATTCGACAATCGGAGAGTTGCCACTCTCCGTTCTTTGTCTGGGGATACCGGTAGACGAGCAAGACATCACCGCATCTGTCGAGGTAAACAAGGCCAAGCTTTCGACCGCTGGAAAACAGCGTGCTTGTTTCGCCTTGCCGTTCCCAAGCCCCATCACACTGACAGGTATGGAAATCGCTGGTTGCGACTCCAACTAGTCAGAACATTTGACGTATGCGGCCTAGTCGCATAGCATCGATCGGTTCCAGGCCCCCCGTTGCACCACTGCCCTCCGCGTACCAAATGCCGTCAAACCTTGGGGAATGACAAATGGCTTCTTGGCATCTGCGCTTGGTGAGGAGAGCTGTGTGATGCTGCCAAACCTTCCTCGACAGAAGAAGGCTCTTTGCGCCGGACGCTTGGCGCCCTTCCACAATGGCTTCCCAGCCGCTGGTGGGCACCAGTGATAATACGTCGCAGCCATTGGGCCTGGTCTCGATCGAGGCCTCGAGTCGCCTTGGGGCGGAGTCTGCTCCGAAGAACTACATGCCAGCGAGACATGGAGGATCAACAAACCCCACCCAGCATTGAGGAAAGCCAAGCCTGCGACGGCGCCGATGGAGCTATACCCTCCGCGGCAGGGCAGCGAACGGACAAAGACGGCATAACTGCCGGAGCAAATGGTCCCCCCCTCCTCTGTGCCGCGGGGATGGCAACGATTTCCGGGCTTGTATTACACTGCCCTCAGTCGACTCAGCTGCGGCTGCACCCGCCTCGTTTCCATCTCCTTTGCTTTTCTTCCTTTGGAGCCGCGGCGTTTTCCCCGACAAGGATCTTGACACGGTATTCGAGCTTGATGGCTGTTGGTTTCGTTTATATTCTCGAATCTATCTACTTCCGCCTGCAGCACTGGCGGCGGATGGTTCAGGACCCTCGCTTGCGGACACTCACACGCCTGGCTGGACCTGTCTCGTCTTGCCAAAGTCGCGTGGAGGACTACTGTCTACAATGTCGCCGAGGCGGATGTTGTGCACTTTCGACTCGGTATACCGACTCCGATGCTGACGGTCAATCCGTATTGGAATGGGTGGGCAATGTAAGATGTCCCTGAAGACGACCGCCTCGACGTCGTGCCATACTCCCCATGAGGTTAGACGGCAATAGCGACGCGATGGTCGCCGGCCTCGTCTTGAGTTTTGTGACAGGGCTTCCCTGAAGACAGACCCTGGCCGCCAAACGCAAAGGATACTAATCGGTAATATGTGCTCTCGGACAAGATGGAGGCTTCTCCTCGCCCCCCTACCTATAACCTTTTCCGGTCAAGTCGACACTACGGGCACGGCATTTCCCTGCACACCTTGTTTGACATTTGCGTCTCTCTCCTCCCTTTGCAGCAAGATCAAAACTCACTCAAGGACGGGGAGACCCAAGCGTATATCTCCGCTGGCCGTCGCGTCATAAGACGCGATTAAGCTTGTCCTCGAGTCCTGTTCCAACAATGGCCGTGCCCTTCCAGAATGAAACTCTCTTGACCATCGTCCCCTGGGCATCAGCCGTCCATTCCACTCCACCACCACCCCCCCTGGGTCCGAATCGTCTCGACTATCTATCTAATTTTGGACCTGCACACACCGGCCGAAGCTCGTCACGGCGCTGTCTCTCTCCATCGCCTGAGGCCAGGCCGCACACTCGGTCCAACTACGACACCCGCCTCAACTGGTGTCATGTTCCACCCCTCCCAACATCAGCTTCAAACTGGCCGCTGTTCAACCTGGGATCTGGGTTGGCCCACAGTTGCTATGACGGTACTCCGATGGAGGGCAGGGACGGCCGACTAACCCGGCCGAGTCTCAAGGTATCACACACATGTGGCGAACGTGGGTATATCTATGCCGGGTCTTTAGTCTTTTCTTCTTCTTTCTGTACGGTCTGGAGCTTCAAGCCTATCCTTTGCAGACACCCTTTCTTCTCGTCCCCCTTCTTTTCTTGTTGCTGTTGTCAAAGTCTACAGCGTAGGCTTTGCTTCTTTACTTTCCATCATTTCTGAAAGGCTTGATGCCGTAGGAGTGTTTGAATCTACACCATTTAGCATCATACGAGTTCGTTTTCCACGTTTGCCCTCAATGAATCTCACTCTATCATGGCGTCAAGCCGCCGTAGCGGCCCTGCTGTTCAACGCGGCAGTGACAGCCAGCTACGACAGTCGCCAGGATGCGGAGATGCCCGATGACCCAAAGCGGTCTCTGGACAGCGCCTCCATCAAAGTACGAAACCTCGACATTCGAAACTTCGTCCAGAAGATGGATGTGGCCAGCGTCTTGGCTGCCCCTGGTGCCGAGAACGGCAAAGCTCAGGGTTCGTCAGACGCACACAAAGACAACTCTTTGACTCACCGGCTGACCCTCCTGCAGACGATGCATCCCCGGATGTTGCCCCGTTAGCTGCTGAGGGTGCTCCCGCTGCTTCTCAGGCTTCCGGTGCGACTGCCCCTCCTCCGCCGCCGTCTAACGGAGAAGCGCCGCCTCCGCCGGACCCGAACGCTGCGCCTCCGCCTCCGCCACCCAACGGAGAAGCACCGCCGCCGCCTCCTGATCCGAACACTGCCCCCCCACCTCCCCCTGATGGTGCCCCGCCTCCGCCGCCGCCAAACGGCGAGGAACCACCGCCTCCCCCTGATCCGAACGCTGCTCCTCCACCGCCACCAGAGGAAGGAGCGGCGCCGTCTCCTCCTGACCCGGATGCCGCTCCACCGCCACCTCCCGAAGGAGCTCCCCCTCCCCCCGACGCCGACGCTCCCCCTCCGCCACCGCCGAATGGTGAAGCGCCTCCACCTCCGGGTAAAGGGACCGATCCCGCAGGCAAAAAGGCAAAGAAGGGCAAGGACGACGCGAAGAAGGCGAAGGACGACGCGAAGAAGGCAAAGGACGACGCGAAGAAGAAGGCCGAGGGTGAACGTGGGGCTGCTGGCCCGGGTGCCGTGGCTGCCAACGGCACGGAACCCGCGGGACCTGACGGGAAGGCCAAAGGGGAAAAGGGTAAAGACGCCAAGGGTAAGGATGCCAAAAAGGATGCCAAGGGGAAGGGGGCTCTTCCGGGGCAGCAGTCAATGGCACCGAGGTTGGGCCCGATGGAAGGGCCAAGGGCAAGGCAGCCAAAGATGCGAAAGGAAAAGACGCCAAGGGGAAAGAGGCCAAGGGCAAGGATGATGATCCCGAGGCCAAGAAGAAGGCCAAGGAAGCTGCCGGCGCTGGAGCCGCGGCAGCGGCAGCGGGTAAAACTGCCGGAGGAGCTGCCGATGATGGGACCAGCGATATGGCGCGGAGGGCCGTTAGGGACTCGGAGCAGCGTGACACACGCCGGCGGGTCCGCTTCATCAAGAGACGAGACCTCTTGGCCAAACTTGGACTGGTGGTCTGAGGTTTATCTCTGTACGGATACGCTTGTGTACAGTTATATCAACTTGTAGAGACAACGCCGGTGGCATCCTGCATGCTTCTGTTTCCACAGCTACACATTCCACTCCATTGATTTATTTATCGCGATCCTCTAAACCGGGAATGTAAATTTCCTCCAGAAAATGGATAGACACAAAGAAAATGAAGAGAAAAACGGGAAAACCAAAACAATGGTGTCTCTCAATCCGGCAACGTCTGATTTGGCCGCCGTGTCGAGTTTTCCGTCCGATCGACAATGCATAAAACTTTGCTATTTTAAGGCTGGAGCAATATGTGCGCCTTTTTTCGCCAGCAGAGTATGTACACCCCAACCCTCTCGCTGGTTTGCAATGTTCAGCGGATTCCTCCGTTGAATGACTCAAGAATTTCAGGATCGGGCAATACGGGAAGCGGCCGCCATGTGTTGCGGACGGATACTGTGTTTGCCATAAGTAGCAGGTCACACGCCACCGACGGCAGAAATGAACATGCTGTTCTGGCGAGACTGTGTGCTGGACCACTGGCGCATGTCTCCGGCTTGCTGGCAGATAGTTGGTCAGTAGACGCAAGCCCGAAGCCCAGGGTCTCGGTGTCATGCGTGGTTAAAAGCTGGCAACCAGTTCCGGATCACGGTGGATGGGGAATCGAACAGCCCATGTCTGAAGACATACGGCCTACGATCCTCAGATTCTGGGGGCGGGAAAGTATGACAGCTGGACTTTTTCGTAACGCACCGCGAAAAAAGTAACTTACCTCAACGGCCGGTCGCAGACAGTGGATGTCACTGAGAGTTCAAAGTCGTCTTGATGCGACATAGTGCCTGCTTGCCGAACTGATGTCATCAATGCCGGACGAGGCTGTCGGCCGAAAACCAAGGAAAGTGACTTCGTCTCACTAGGCCGTTATGATGGCTTATGCTTTATCGACCGACATCATTTGCGGTACTAACCCTCCAGCAGTTTCAGTTCGTTAATCCTAAATTCGATCCAATACATGCACCAGCTCCGACTGGACGATGACGCTCGCAAATGTTTAAATTCCTTCAGCAATATTTATTAGTTGGAGTAATACCGAAATATTGCATTGTATCTCCATGCTCTGGAAACACTGGCCGAACGACGGTACTCGACTATTTCACATAAACCATCAGCATTCAGTGATTAGTTTCCAACTGTCACACGGGTCACATGACATCCGCAAACTCCCTTTAGTTCGGATTGTGTACGGGATGAGTTCTGTGGCGAAACCGTTCATGACGTGGGGAGTTTGTGGATCGTTTCAAATGACAAACACCCACAACGTTGTAGACGATCGTTCCCCGTCGTCAAAAACAGGCTGTATCCATGTTGGGTCAGCTTTGATTGCCCGAAGTAGGAGTGGGCGAGGCGGTCCCAGGGGTGCAATGCAGACTGCGGTGCTTCATCTCTTATTATAACGTAAATGTTTACAACACATATCCGCATCATATGATATCACTGCCAGTTTTTCCTCTGCAGCAAAGAATCATGATTCTATGTGCAGGAGGGTTTGGGTTGGAGGGGGACAACATCGGTGCTCGTTCTGGTCAACGGTAATTATGAGAAATTAATGGCTTGGCGGCGAGGGAAGCTACTGGCCATGGTGCGAGGCTGAGGTTTAATCACAAAAGATCAACACAGAATCAAGTGCTTCTCATTTCTCGTTCAGCTCCTTCACTTTCACAAGCAGCCGAGTGAGGATGCGCTCCTTTCTCCACTTTGTTCCCCTCAGGTCAAGGCGGAAGCTGGCCCGAACACCCGCGCCGGCGCCCGGAATTCATCGGGATAAGCGGGGGCCTATGGCAGCGGGACCCACTCAGTCGCTCCGGAGTTTAGCCACTGCCCCCCCCCCCCGAAGCTGCTGTTTGCTGTACCCGAAGCCGCCGTTTAGCCGCTTCGGCACGTCGATCACAACTATTTCTACACTACAAAAGACCAAGGGAGGGCGGCTGATTCAGAAACCCAGACAGTGTTGCTAGGTACTGTCGACCACTAATCGATGCTTGACGGGGTCAAAATGGCGACCATCACGCGGCAAGAACACGCGCTGACAGCGTCGTACGAGCTCGCCGACGCGTCGAAACAAGTCCCACCACGAGATGTCCCGGAACCCGCAACGTTTCCAGAGTCCGGCGGCGAAGACGGACTCGACAAGAGGACTCTATTGAAGCTCGTTGCCGCCGGCTTTTCTTTTTTCGTCTCCGGGGTCAACGACGGCAGCGTCGGGCCTCTTCTCCCCTACATGATTCGCGACTACAACATTAGCACGGCTGTCGTATCCATTGTGTACGATTCGAACCCGTCTTTTCCCACGTCGAGGCTGCTGTGTTAACGCCCAGTCAGATACGGAGCAAACTTCCTTGGCTGGTTTCTCGCAGCCCTCACAAACACCTATCTCGGTCAGAAGTTCAACCTCGGCGGCCTCCTCGCCTTCGGCGCCTTCTTCCAACTCGTGGCCCACGCTCTTCGTGTGTGGAGGCCTCCCTTCCCCTTTTTCGTCGTCACCTTCTGGCTCGTCTGCCTCGGACAGGCCTACCAAGACGCGGGGGCCAACGCCTACGTCGCCAGCGTCAAGGCCGCCCACCGCTGGCTTGCCTTCATCCACGCCCTGTACATGGCCGGGTGCTTGGTTGCGCCATTCGTCGCGACGCCCATCGCGTCCGCCGGCGAGACTTCCCGCTGGTACCTCTTCTACATCTTCCCGCTGGCCATTGGCACCGTCAACCTTGCTCTGACATTCTACGCCTTCCTCGACACCATCAAGCTTGGACGCAAGTCAGGCTCAAAAGAGCAGGGGGGGCCGCAGACGGACACCGGAGAGAAGAAGAGCGCATCCCAGCTGGTGAAGGCTACTCTCATGAGCAAGTCGTTGTGGATGATGAGCCTTTTCTTCTTCTTCCTCCTCGGGGCGACTATCACGGCCAGCGGATGGATCGTGGAGTACCTCGTCGAAATTCGCGACGGCAACCTCGGACAGATGGGATACGTTCCAGCCGGGTTCAACGGGGGTGCGATGCTGGGTCGCCTGCTTCTTGCCGAGCCCACTTATCGTCTCGGCGAGCGGAGAATGGTCTTGGCTTATGTTGTTCTTTGCATCGCTTTTCAGTTGGTCTTCTGGCTGTGAGTTCCCCAACTTGTCCCAGGCAAGAGTTCCGTGGACCCGCTGACGAGGTTCACAGCGTCCCCAACATCATCGCTGCCTCCGTGGCCGTGAGCTTTGTCGGTTTCTTTTCTGGTCCGTTTTTTGCAACCGTAAGTTGTCTCCAAAAGTAGAAAGCGTGCCAGCTTTGATATCGAATCCTCTAAATCTGGTGTAGGGTATTTCTGTCGGCTCCAAGCTCTTTTCGCCAGAGATCCAACCAACAGCACTCTCTTTCATGTTTGTGTTTGGGCAGATTGGGGGGTCTGTTTTCCCCGTGATGACGGGTATCGTTGCGTCTCGCGCTGGAGTAGGCATATTGCAGCCTGTCCTCGTCGCCTTGATCGCTGGGACGGGCATCAGCTGGTTGCTGGTACCGAAACCAAAGCAGTCTGATAATGTGTCTTTGCATCAAGAGTAAACAACACCACCCGTTGGCTAAGCTTTAAACTGCACTGCTTCCTTCCTAAAGTGTTTCAGATGGTCAAGAAGTGCCATCACTCATGTCGGCATGGGCGGAAATGTGATCTTAACCATGTTAACATTCTGTCAGCATAAGTCCAGGTCGCTCCGGATAAAAGAACTGTAGAGAGACAGAAACACGCGTTCATTGACAAAGGTCCATATGAAGCACAGCTTTCTAAAGTAGGGCTGTGGTGCAAATTAGTCGATTTATGTCTTTCCGAACAACACCGTCGACTGTGTTTTCCGTTTCTCATATTGATACTTTGCTTTCAAAAGGCCATGAAACGAACTGCGAAATCGAGAGCAACTAAATGAAAGCCTNCCCCCCCCCCCCCCCCCCCAATTACCATACCGACACGGTGATGGTGATCAAAGAACCGATGGAAAATCGCCGAAGACGGCACATTTAGCGTAGATAAACCCGAGAGAATCTCTATAGCATCCACAAAGAGAATTATCAATCAGTACATGCAAACTCAATATCGTGCAGTTCCTCTGATTACCTGGTGAACAATGTCTCCTGCTATTCCCAAGAGATGCACCGTCTTGGTGATTGGCCTCTATAAACGCTTGTATCTGGAACATCGGTAAAGAGACATGCCATAGCTAATCTACTCTTGCGTTTACAAACATGAAATGTTCAAGTTAGAAGAGTGTAAGATGGTGTCAGCTCTATTTTGTATTCCAGGGGTGACTATTGACGTCTCGTGGGCCCCGTCTAAGTAATATGTGAAATGACCATGCAGGTTGTAACAAAGTGACGACGGTTCGAATGAGACTACTTTTTTCCCCCCACATGGCCGGTGGACTTCAGAATAATAATAATCGATAAGCCAGCTACTTTCATTCCCTGGCAAGCAGGACACTCCGTTTCATCCAAACCGATGCCGTGAGTCGAGGTTTATTAGCATTCTGGCGTCTGAAAGAATACGAGTTAGTTATCGCCCGCCATAATTAAGGAAGATATAGTGATTCCTACCTTGAAAGCAAAATAAGATGTTGGTTTTCAAGTAAAATCTCCTGAGAGCAATCTACAAAATGACGCATGATTGGAACGTGAGTCCGTTCGGCGCCGTGTATGGCCCGCCCTGTGCGGTTGTGCCAGAACTGACAGGGGCTTGAGCGCCGGTATGGGCTGTTGGCTTCATTTCGGAATGGGTGTGATCTGATCGTAAATTTTTTTTTGAAGGCTTAGAAGATAGAGCTCTTGGGTAGATGTGCGAGTCGAGCAATATGCCTGGGGCTGCAGTTTAGAGTAAAGGAGGTCAGAGACGAAGGTAGGTGTGACCTGGTGAGGAATTTCATTTAAAGCCCCCTTTCTCTGGGACTGGGGAGAACGATGCCCTTTTATAGACTCGGCTCCAGGCAGATAATAGTGCTACCATGGTCTTCCTGAAGTTGACCCGCTTGTGTAGAGAGGTATTGGAGGCCCCTCGTCTTCCTGAAACCTTCCATCCATATCTCCGAATGTCCTCAACCTCTGTGACCCAGTGACACCTTTCTGGTCTTGTGACACAATATTTCAAGACACTTCAATGATTTTTGCGATGTTTGAGGGGAGGTCGCCACCAAAGTAGATGACTTTAATCCGAAGATCATTATGTTAAGGGCTCTGATTCTGTAAGGAGGTTGGCTTCAATCATACGGCCTTAACTCCAACAATACATGTCTAACTTTGCACCATTCTTGTAGTGTAACCTTTTTATTAGAACTGCCAAAGTCTGTGCTTGTTGGGTGTCACGTAAGGTGCTTGGAAATAATAACTTCAGGGCGCTGGTGTTACTGCAGTCTGCGCTGTTTGTTCGTTTCACAACACATGAGTTCTTTCTGGTACAAACTCCAAATTCTCACTGCCGGATCTCTCAAGACTCTTTGGATTTGCGCTGTGTAGCTGCTTTTGTACTTTGGTAGATGCTGCGGCCTAGGACTGTCGTCGAAGTGATTGGTACTCTCTTCTCTTGGCTGACATCCCCCTACCTTGGCTGTGCTCTCAAAGCACAACTGATATATTCCCAACCAGGATTCGACAGACATGAGGGAGTCTTTTTTCAGCATCTTGCAATCGGATTCACTGTTGAATATCTGTGCACAATTTAACCAAGCAGTGCGCGCTGCATTGGATGTTTCTGGGAACATTAACCAAAACAAGATGTTGGATTCGGATCGTCGGTTCTCCAAGACCAAAGAAAATCCTTCGACGGCACTGGTCTGTCTCCAAGGACCCATCTACTCTCCTGCGCTGCCTCGCAGTGGTCACATCAGCTTCCCTTGTGGTGGAGACTCCGCGAGCACGCCATGATAACTCCCATCGCGACACGCATAACCACCGCTATCGGCCGGACGTTTGGCGAGGAAAGCCCATTCAAGGTCTTGAGTTCTTTCAAATCGGTTTTTTTTTTTTTTTCGTTTTTCATATCTGTCCCAATATCTGAGTCGTAATCCCCCATTGCCGGGTCTTGAAAAGGGATTGATTCGGAGTTCGAAATATTACCGAATCACAGTCGCACAGCCGCACAGCCGCACGGCAAGGGACTCGATCAGTCCGTCGTCCCATAGACAAAGAGTTCCACCAAACTTTTCTTGCCATGCCGCACCAACAAACCAAGACGCAAGGGGCCCCCTCGGCGGCCTCGTACAGCTCGACTCCAGAGGCGGAGATCCCCGGGACCACAAAGAGAACATGGTATCGAACGGTCTTCTTCCAAGCCACCGTCATCGGCCTCTGTGCCTTCTTCGCTCCCGGACTGTACAATGCCATGCAATCGACCGGAGCAGGCGGGCAACAAACGCCGTATCTGGTGATGTACGTCTATCCACCTTCCAGCCCGCCACAGTCTCAGTGGCCTTTTCCAAAGACGATTGTGACTTACTGGCTGGGCAGGTCCGCAAATGCCGTCCTGGGAGTCATGATGGTCGTGACTTGCTCCATGGGCAGTGTCGTCGCCAACAGGATCGGGCTCAAGAACGCGTTGGTCCTCGGCACGACGGGGTAGTAAGCGAATCTTCCGTGTGACTTCTGCTGCAAGGAGCATGACTTGACAAAGGACCAGCGCGATATACTCGGCTTCGCTGTACACCAACAACCGATATGGCAATGAGTGGTTTGTCTACGTGGGATCCGCCGCCTGTGGAATCACCGCAGGCGTCTTCTGGGCGGCGGAAGGGGCCATCATGATTAGTTGTGAGTGCGCGACAGCGTCCATTTTGTGGCCACCAAGCGCGCCTAACATCGGGCTTTTCAGACCCAGAAGACCACAAACGAGGCAGGTATCTCGCCTACTGGCTGGCATACAGAAACGTGAGTGTCGGTATCTCGTCGTCAACGTAGCCGTGCTAAGTCTCGATCGATGTAGGGCGGCTCGATCGTCGGAGGCGCCATCAACCTCGCTTTCAGTGAGTCTAGTGTCGCTTGCTTTCTTCTCGGTGGCAATGGAACCGGGCTGACGGAAACTCCAGACTCGACCGGTAAAACCACTGGAAAGTTGGATTACAGGACATACGTTGTCTTCGTGGCGCTGCGTGAGTTCCCCCTACCGCCCTTCGAGCCGTGTGTCAACGTCGTCTCACAACGCCTAGAATGCCTGGGTCCGTTCGTCGCGATGCTCCTCTCGTCCGCCGAAAAGGTCCAGCGTCAAGACGGGAAGAAGGTGGCAAGGGCAGAGCGGATTCCGACCGTGGCCGAACTGAAGGCTGTCGGCAAGATTCTCGTCCGCAAGGACTTTCTCTTGGTGTAAGTTCCGCCTCCCGTTCTCTCGCATGGGGCTCTCCCGGGTGTTGTCTCCGGTTGGTGCTGACAGAGCCCATTTACCAAAAGCTTCCCCTTCTTCTTCTACGCCACCTTCTTGCTCTCGTACGCGGGCTCCTACCTCTCGCTCTACTTCTCTGTCCGCTCCCGCGCCCTGGCGTCGCTGGTCTCCGCGTTGGCCCAAATCACCGCCAACTTCTTCTTCGGCCACTTTCTCGACTGGACCCGCCTGACCATCAACCAGCGCGCCCGGTTCGCTTACATTGGCATGATGGCCCTGTTTGGGGGCACTTGGGTGTGGGCGACCATCATTCAGCGCGAGTACGGCCTGAAAGCGCCGGCGCTGGATTGGGTGGACAACGGTTTCGGCCGTGGCTGGGCACTGTACATCCTGCTGCAGGTCAACTTGTGAGTTGGCAACTCTCCAGACCTCTCTCATGGTATGACTAACTTGACCATTCCAGTGCTTTGGCTTACAACTACGGCTACTGGCTGGCTGGGTACATGGCTCGTGACACTGCAGAGATCATCAGATTCACGTCGACGGTACGCGCCGTCGAGGCTGCCGGCGGTGCCGTGGCATCCGGCATCAGCTCTACGCATGCTCCCGTAAGTGACGATGTAATCCTCGATTGACGGCTTTCCAAATCGCAAGACACTGACTGACATTGCCCCCAGCTGCTGGCCGCCGTGGGAGTCAACTTTGGGCTTTGGGGCCTGGCGCTTATTCCGACGTACCTGATTGTGCGTACCATCGACATAAAGCACCCGGAAGTTATCTCGGAAGAGGATTCTGGGAAGGCAGTCTCTGATTAGAGAGATGTCAGAGAAAGAGAAGCTCTGAGCATACGTTGTCGGTCTTGAAAACACCAGTTATAAGCTCGTCTCGTCACACAACTAGACTTGTCCAAATCAAATAATTGGTCCATCACAAGACTGCGCTGTCAGTTCCCATGTGAGATACCAGCTTGCAGATACGGGAATGTCACCTGCAAAGTAGCACTACTTGCTTGATTCTCTGAATCGAATCTTATAAGCATGTCACTGAACCCTTGACTGGGCTTATCGCATTCTTTTCCATCGGGTCTCTCACTCTTAACCTGCAGCGTTGAGCAGCCCCCCCACACCGGAACGACTCCGACCTCGCAGACCTCTCGCCGGACGTAGTCCGGCGATGGCGAAGATCCAAGAACAAGGAGTGGATGCTTCCCGAGCACCTCATCGATAGCCAGGTTTTCGTGATACATCCAGGTAAGTACATACCCTCCAGTGGTTTTCCCCGCAGGGTCGGCTTCTTGCTTTGGCGACATCACCGGAAACCCGAACTATTACCACTCTTGAACCTCTCGTCAGCCGTCTTGGGGGAAATCGATCGACGCCTCAACGGATTACACCCCCTTGGTAAAACACTGCATATTAGACTATCAGCCGACTCACACAATGTCGAGAGCCGCTTGGCAGGAGGATTTCGAGAAGAACGGCTTCGCGGTCATTCCATCCGTGATACCTCGCGACAAGGCCGCCCACTACCAAAACCAAGCCTTCGCCTGGCTCCAGTCATTCGACAACCCTGCCTTGGACCTGGCCGACCCCGTAACATGGACGCCCGGCAACCTGCCCTTCATCTCCGCGATCAACACCTTCAACCACTATGGCGTCGTCCACGAGAAGTTCATGTGGGACATCCGCCAGGAGCAGGACGTCATTGACGTCTTCGCAACAGTCTGGGGCACCGACGAGCTCATCGTCTCGTTCGACGCCCTGAACATTACGCTCCCGAGAAGGCCGGACCATGCGCCCCGGCAGAAATGGCCGCACGTCGACCAGAGCCCGTACAGAACGGGGCTGCAGTGCGTGCAAGGGATCGTGAACCTGTCCAAGGCAGGGCCCGAAGACGGCGGGCTGACAGTGTATCCGGGAACCCACAAGGTCACCGAGTCGTTCTTTCGCGACCATACCGACAAGGCCCAATGGACGAGGAAGGACCTCTTCAGCTACACGCCGGAGCAGATCGCGTGGTTCGAGGAGCGGGGTTATCGAGAGCACAAGGTCGTCGCGGAGCCGGGCGACCTGATCATTTGGGACTCGCGGCTGATTCACTACGGCGCAGAGCCAACTCCCAAAAGCGATACCATCCGGACCGTCACGTACGTGTCGTACGCGCCGGCCTCTTTTGCGACGACGGAAGCCCTGAGTGCCAAGAAGCAGGCCTTTGAGAAGTGGCTGGCGACGACGCATTGGCCGCACGATAACATTGTTCCGAGGACGAACCAACCGACTCTCTTGGACGGATCCGTCGACGCCAGAAGATCGGAGCCGAGGGAGAAGCCCGAGTTGACTGACAAGTTACTGAAGCTGGCCGGAGTCGAGGCATACTAGAGGTGGGACAATGATCGTTCTGTCTCTGATCGCTTGTCCGTTAGGTAAAGAAGCAATGAGCATCTAATTTGACTGTCAGTCTAATACAAATCTTTAAGGGTTGCGCATTGATTGCAAGCAATGGCGCCTAGGCTTTACATCTCGTCAGTCAAAGTCCTTGATCCAACAGTCGGCCATTGTTACGAGACTCCTTGAGAGACATCGCCCAGTGTAAGTTGACTATGTGATAGAAAGAATCTCTTGTTCAACAGTCGACTGGGTGTGCTCAATACAAAGGGGCCAACGAGAGAAACCGAGTTTCGGGTAAAGACACATTTTGGATGATTTGAGGCGTAAGCTGCAAGCCAGATACGGTCGTGATGGACATATATAATCGTGCGCCAGGTCCGCCATTTACGTCTCTCATTGATTTAAGTATGTATCAAATGTCTACGAGGACGACCACATTGGGTCCGTCCCAGATGAAGAATAAATTTTCGCTTTTAAATCCGAGAGCCCAAGCGCTCCAAAAAGGGGTATCATCGCCAAGGTCCAGTTTTTCAAACGACGTTTCCGCGCACCTGCTTAATCGCCTTGACGTTGATGTTGCGCCACATAGCGACGCAGCCCAAGGCGCCAACCAGGAAGCAAACACTGGTGATGAGCATGAGGCGCTGAGAGTCGCCGTAGGCACGCTGAATACCAATGCGCTCGGGGCTGCCGACTTCGTAGCTGAGCTGGGTGATGAGGTCGCCGTAGATGGTGTCGACGGGGGTGCCAGCCGGGGTGTACTTGGCGATGTTCTTTTTGAAAGTGCTGGTCCAGATGGCGGTGGCGACGGTGTAACCGACAGTGCTGCCAATGCTGCCAAAGAGATCGAGAATGGCCATGATGACAGCAACGTGCTGGTGGTCGGAAGGTGACAGCATAGCCATCTCACCGCAGATAACGATGGGGCCGCCAGCAAAGGCGACAAAGATCTGCGTCATGATGATGTATCCGACGGGTTGATCGGGCTGGCGGAAGTGAATCATCAGACCGACGCCGAGAATCATCAGCGGGACGAGGAAGTACAGAGCAAACGGCTTGAAGCGTCCTGTCTTGTAGATCAGGGCCGAAATGATAATGGAGAAGAAGCAGGAGCCGGTGCGGTAAATGTTGCTGATGTAGGTGGCCTCCTCGACGGTCGTGTTCCAGACAACCATGAGCATGGAGTTGAAGAAGGAGCCCCAGACGGCCGAGTTGAAGAAGACGAAGACGAACATCAAGCCACCGAAGAAGACGGTCCTGTCCAACAGGAGCTTGTACGGGATGAAGGTGACGGGTGTCAGGAACCTCTCATAGACGACGAATCCAATGATGAGACAGAAGCCGACGACGATGAAGGCAATGATCATGGGAGACTGCCATCCTTCGGTCTGGTACGAAAAGATGTTGAACGGCAAAAGGAAGAAGGCCATGCCGGCGGCGAGGATCAAGATGCCGAGAGCGTCGACGTCGACAAGGAAATTGACAATCTTGGTGGCAGAAATGTTCCTGATCGAACCACGGCCGTCGATGATGCCCATCTTCTTGGCCTTGTGCTGGTTCCAGAGGAAGAGCAGAACGAGAGGCCCAACAACGGCAGGGGCCACAATGGACCACATGCCCATGCCCCAGCGCCAGCCAATGCCGTCCTTCTTGAGGATACTGTTGGTAATGGGACCGGCGGCCCAGGTGGTGAAGATGTAGGGGGAAGTCGCAAAGGAGAGCATGAGAGCTCTGCTCTTGAGACTCGAGGTGTCGGCGATGAAGATGGTGATGCAGTAGCTAATGCCCTGGGATCTGGGGTGCCATGTTAGAAGCTGTCGTGGTTTTCTTTTTTTGGTCAACGGAGAATGCTTGAAGACTTACCCGACAGAGTAAAAAACCTGGGCAGCAGCGTAGGTCTCGACATTCTTGCAGGCAGCCATCATGATAAAGCCAAGGATCCAGCTGATGAGCATCAAGCTGAGACCCTGGGGACGGCCCCAAGTGTCGAGGATCTTGGCCAGAGGCAGCTTGATGAGACCGGCGATAAGAGTCGACATGACGCTCGTAGTCGCCGTCAGCGAGTGGAAGGCAAAGCTACTAGTGACGAAGGGCGACAAGACACGCATGGAGACCTCCTGGATAGAGGTGACAACGTAGAAGAGCCAAATACTATTGGCGCTGTTAGGCTTCGTTGTCACAAGATCGTGGCGGCAGGATAGACTTACAGGACGTAGGCGGCAATCAGATCGCGCTTGGTCCAGACAGCGGTCATGGCCTCGACCTTGGCAACACCGGCCTGAACATTCTTTCCGATAGGCTCATCATCGCTGGACCGGTCGCCGAGGTGCTCGCCCGTCTTCTCATCGTAGGCGGGCGTCGCCGGGTCGGCGGTGACATGCTCCTCCGGAGCCTTCTTGGTGAATAGACCCATGGCGTTGGAAAGAGCTCGTTATTCGTAAAAAGGACGGCCTGTCTCTTGTCGTCGAGGTATTTGACTGGACTGTGCCTGTGACTATGGCGGTGACCAGGCTCGAGGGCGTCAAAGCAACAGATCGTCGAGGGCGCCTTCCTGTTGTCGATGAAAGAGATGAAGCCGGGGGACGTGAGGCAGAGACCGGGCGGACAGGGCTGCCTCTATGTACGCTACGAAGAGTGTCGAGCGGGACCCATCAGCAGCGGCGGCGGCGGCAGGGTGGCAGGATGCCAGGGTGGGGATCCATCATCCATGCAACGGCCATCGGCTCGGCGATGTGAGTCGACGGGTGGGGTGCCACCTCTGTCTTTGTGGTGTACAGTAGGGTCGGTCGGAGCTGAGCTAGCTCTCCACTCGCATAAAGCGCGGTGGCACCAAGTCGTTCGTGTAGGATGGCAAGGATGGATGCTCCGGGGTGCCCACCACGCCCAAAAGAACCTTTACACGTCGGAGTGGGCTCTGAAGAGTGGGTTTGGGAAAGACAGACGGACAGCCTACAGGACAGACAGAGACCCACGGGGATTTCAAGCGTCAAGCTGGGTTGGCGGCGGCGGCCGAAGTCGACTCAGGATGGTGCGCGTGGGAGCTGGAACTCGAAAAGGGTCCAGAAAGGAGCCCGACCTCGCAGTGTGTCGGTGGATCCCAGCCGAAAAAGAACCGGGCCACGTCGGGGGACACTGGGAAACAGGCGCTACGATTCGATGGTTGAGCGCGAATTACGAAATGGCGTCGACAAAACCATCTGGCGGCCCTGGTCGGGGGTCTTTGGGCGACTCGGATGTGGGGACAGGCGGCAAGGGATGCCTCGGAAGAAGCTTCCAAGAAGGAGACCAAGAAATGGACTCCAACTGTCCAAGGGCTGGGCTGCAGGAGAAGCAGAGGGCACTGGACAGAACCGGCGAGGTTCAAACCATGCAGGAGCGTCATGAGCGACAGTGTATTGGAACCGATGTGCCGATAGAAGTCCTAGTTGCAGGTCGGTTACCGCTCTCTCGGCTGGGATGGTGGTGGTACGTTGGAGGAATGGTGGTGGCATCGTCGCATCGGCGCCCGCGCGGGACGCAGGACCTCACATGCCAGCGTGCTGGGCGGGAAATGCCTCGCCTCGTCGCAGGCTGGGAATCATAGGTACCTGTAGTCCAAGTGGCCCACCACCTCTGTGAGATGCGGCCATGGACCGGTGGGCTTGGGGAATCGTCGCCCGATTTGCGCTCATGATTGAGTCCCAATGTACTCTGTACTCTGTAGGGATAGTTGGGGTGAGCTTCCCGTGTCAAGGAACGAGACAAGGTGGTAGGTATCTACGCACGTTGGTGTCTGTATTCGAAGTCGTGAGATGGTTGCATCCATCCCTGTCCCCTTGTCTATCTCTTCCTCTCTCTCTCTCTCCTACTCTCTCCCCTCTGCCTCTTTCTCGCTCTCGTTCTATGTAAAAGCCTGTGAGGTATGGCGTTTGTCACTCCCGGGGGCCGAAAAGTATTGTCAAGGAAAACGCGAGTTGGTCGGCCAGGCGGGTCCGGTCGTCGTCCGTCCGTATTACCGAGGGCAATTGGTAGTGACCGCCGAATCTGAACACAGTAAAAGCTAGAAGAAAAAAAAGCTTGACTTACTATGTGAGCATGGCAAGGGGCGAGGCCGAGGTGGAGAGCGCAACGGAAGCAGACGACTAGACGGTTGGTGCAGTGTATCCGTACGGACATACCTGTACATACACTAATAGAGGGATATATCCGTACAGATGGAGATGAGAGAAAAGAGGAGGGAGTGGAATCGGATGGGGACATCTTGGGGAGGGAGGGGGGCGAGACCTGCCTGCTGCCTGCGCTGCTCCTGCTATTTCCTGCTGGCTTGGTGGTTCCTGCCGGTTCCTGCTGCTTGTTGAACGAGGGCAGTCCTTCCGCCCTGGCCCTGGGTTGGGAGGGAAAGGACGAGCAAGTTGCTACCTACCCAAATTTCCTCTACAGTCAGCCAACTGAAGAAGTGAACCCCCACAGCCCACTATTACAGGGGTAAGCCCTTCACAATTCGGACCATTGGTTGGTCGCCCCTTTTAGCGCCACCTTAGTCGGTGGGGCCGTTGGCGTTAGCGCCGGAGCAGATTTTTTATCTGATGTCGCCCCGCTTTTCCTATCTTATCAGATCATCTGGTTGACCTCGTTGGGCACTGAATGAATGTCCCGCCACTTTCGAGCCCGCCATCTCTTTGCGGTACGGGCAGACACGCCCCTTTCTCTCGTCTCCGCATCCTTTCTATGTCCTGTATGCTGATCGACCCATTTCATGATTCAGGTTTCCACCAGCACATACCCGTCGTCCCTTGGCTCTAGCCCTAGGCTCTCAGCATCCATCCCGTCTTTCTCAATGGCGTTCCGCGTATCCAAAGGCCCGCGGACCGGTGGACTGCCCTCGCTGCCGACACTTCGTTCTTCCAATAACACGCTCAACCGGTTTGCCATCTCTCAAGGCATACGGCATCGCAACATTAGAACGGAAGAGCGACGTTTATAGCTCCGTGCTGGACTTCTGGAGCTGCTTGTTCCCTTTACCTGACATCTCATACACAAAGGTGTTAATTTTCACGCAAAAACATTACTCTCGTTGCCGACCGAATGGCTGTAAGTACCGGCTATTGGCCCTTGAAGCTTTTTCTCTCACGACCGCTTCTTCTCGCAAACGCCCCGCTTACCATTGTTGCCGTTACTGTGCCGCACACAGATTCAAGAATTGGGAAATGGTCAAGCCCCATAGCCCCATACCCCTGTTGCCCTGTGTCCCTGTGTCCCTGTGTCCAACGGCCGACGGAATGTCGCGGCTCGGTCAATCATGCATCTGATGGTGGTCGCATAACCGGCAATGCCACATGGAGCAGTAGTGTAGCTTCCTCCAGTTACCCTCGGCATCTCCTTGTCGGATCAGTGGCGTGTGTCTGAAAATTTGGCAGCCGCATCTCCAAGGAGTCAAAAAGGACTGCCATACTCCCTCCCACCATTCTATCGGCAACGGACAAAGACTGATCGAAAGCCATGCGGCGCCGGTTAGCCGCGTCTAGATCAAGACTACTTCTACCGGTCCGCCAATCAACTCGCCTCTCTAGATGCCGTTCAAACTTCTGCTATCCCTCTCGCTCGCCGAGGCGGGCCTCTCTCCATCCCCTAGCCGCCAGCGGATGCCGCCCCAGCATTGCAAGGTGACCAAGGTATGCCGCAGACTACGGATACGTTCCACATACCTTGGGGCATGGGTCATTCTGCAGGCCTGTGGCCATCGACCAGACTCCTGGGCCAAGACGATGTAATATTTTCGCCCGCCCCAAGGTGGCAATCCTCAGCCCTTCGGCTTCCAAGCCCGTGTCCACTTTATGTCTTCGGAACAATTCGCCCTCGTGCCCAGCTATCTCCGGTCTGTGTGGGGTGAAAAGTTTTCATAGGTCTGGGTGCCAGCACCCCGAGATCGTACCTCGGTTGTTGGCTGCTTTCTCGGGTTTGATACCCCATTGGTGGTCTCGTCGAAATATTTTGCCAGTAGAGGCATCGAACCCGAGGCTTACCAACTGTCGAGAAACGGTATCATCGAAATCTTTCCGCCACCAGTTGCAACATCAGCGTACCCATCGGGTACTTCGTGTGGTTGCCTGACTGCTTACATACGATTTACGACTTTTTCGATAATCTGACGGCCCAACCATGAATATGCCTCCGCCATTGATCCACGTCCACTCGGATGCGTGATCCATGAAGTCTTGCGAATCGAATCCTTACACTACAGGAGATGGTTCGAGTTTGATTCACGGTATAGGGGGTCCAGTACCGGGGTTATGCTCTCCCGGGGTAATAAGTCATTCCTGGCCACGCGTGGTGCCATCTGGAACTAAAGATTTCTCACCCTTTGTTCGCCACAGTTACACGGTGTCCCAAGCCCTCGACATATGCAACACGTGGTTGGATGATGACAGGTTAACGAAATGGCCAACGACGGTCCCGAAGCAAAGATCGTGTCAAACGCCAGCCAGTCGTGTTCGATGATCACATAACCAACTAAGTCGTTTTGACTATCCGCCAACTTTGGGCTTTTCGAATAACTTGGCTGGCATGGCAATCCGATATTATTAGTAATATAGGTTTAAGGGCGCATTTAGTATTATGCTACCTAAGCTATCAGTCATGGTTGCATTACGAATGGGACATGATTCGCCTCACCATAAATATGTGGAAGTTTTTGGGCTCGGGATCTTTTTCATGTTATTTCACTAAATGCTTTGCTGTTTTGAACTTGTCGACAAGGGCGTTGGTCTTCCGTGTCAATAAAAAGCCTTGCGTGGATTTAGACTTAATATCGAGTGGCTGCAAGCAACACCTAGCATGCATCCCCGAGGCTCTCTTCTCTTGTTTCCAACTCAAACGTGACAACCTCTTGCCATGTTGCTCATTCACCGGTCTACCCTTTTTACCATCGATCCTCTCAGGTCTCTTCAGAGCTGTGTATAACTATAGAGGCTAGAATAAGAATATAAACAGAAAATTCAGACGCTCACGCCACTGGCCCATTTTGCGGCACCGGTACCAGCAGCATTTGTCCTCGGAGCACCCGTACTGAACGTTCAAGGCCTTTAGACACACCCGTGGTGCCAGGAGGCTGCCGGTGGGCTCGGACCTGGCCACCGACGACGTGCCGGACGCTACATTCTCCACCTCGCCGTCGCGGGTGGAGATGTTGCCCGGGCCGGGGAAGACGGCCTCATGGGGTGCTCCCTGCACTTGCGGAAGAGGGAGGAATGAATCCTTGTTGGCCTCATGGTCGGAGGGGCCGCCCTCTTTCTCGATCACGTTCCGGGCGGCAACTTCTGAGCCTGCGTAGACGGCGGCCAGCTGCGTGACGAAGATGATAAAGTGAGTGTTGAACTTTAATCGTCGAACCCTCGTTCTCGCTTGCAGGGCGTACATCCACGCTCGCGACTACCCAAAGTGCTTAGTATGCTGCGTTGAACTAGAGTTTGAAGTCTGGAACCTGTCAGCACACAGCTGGATCAGAGAACAGCTTTCAGAAGCATTACATAAAAGGAACATAAGCGAGGACTGCTTAGAAGCGGTTCGATGACATTTGTCAAAAAGGGCGCGTACAGCAGCCTGCAATGGAAGGCGATGATTAGAGAGAGTCTGTCCTCATGAAACAATATCTGCCTGACCAGTGAGTACTGAATAGACTACACGCACGCCGACGAATAAACAACTGACAATAGTAAAGATGGTCTTTCGCCAAATTACTCAGTGTGGCGTTCAGTGCAGTATTATGCAGATTGAAGAGCATTACGCTCTGAGCGTGCCCGACTCCACAGCCCGCCCAACAAGGCCTCTCATTATCGACTGAAACCTCACATTAGCATTTTGTAAGCGCTGTTTTCTTACACTGAGTTGTTAACTCACTTCGTCTGGATGATCCGTCCCGCCAGGGTACTTACTTAGGAGTCAACGCTCATCTGAGACTTGTTCTAGTCTCTGCAAGGAAGGTAACAGGTCAGACCAGCAACTACACAGTGTTTCATTCCCCTCAGCTCCGCTTTTGGGAAGAGTTGTCCTAGGAAGCTCTCGAAAACGCATTCTTTCTCTGTAGTCTTGCAAGATTAGCGGTTATGGCGTCAATCGATGTAAAGGTTGGCAGAACATAGCAATGTCCTCCAAGGTCACAAGACACGGATATGATACTTTGGCTGAGCAACTCAACATTCACCTCAAAGATACATTTGCTTGGTTGGCACGTAGTTTTCCTATCGAAAAATAGGAAAACTGGTTCCCCTGGTATTTCCGGTGGCGGATAACAGGGCAACTCTGTATTTACTCCAAGCCTCACCCTCCCCAACGTTCTTTTAGCAATGCGTTACGCTTCTAAAAGTCATAAGCGCTTACTGAATCAGATGTTGGGATGCTATTATGCCGGGAAATCTGTTGACCCTCGCCTTGATGCAATTGCAATGCGCGGCTTGCTAGCTCAGTTGGCAATGGACGTTGCATCTTGAGACTGTCCATCGGCGCCAAATGTCCTTAAATACACTGGGCTGATGCTCGAAGGGGCAAATACAGAAGCCATTGTAGAGGGGCGGTGATGTCATCCCAGCATGACGACCCCCTCGACTCACGCCCATTGGTTTCCCCACGCGACTCGACATCAGCAAAGTTCGCGGGGGGGACTACGTCATGTAGGCTCTTCTAGAAACTTAGATGATGGCTGTACTTCAATAGCGCGAGACTTGTACCGCAACTCTGCTGTATTACACTGTCACATGTTTATTGATAAACACACATCACGCATTACAACACAGACAGAGGGACACTATTATCTCACGAGACACCTTAACGGCTAAACGGAGCGGCACAGACGCAGGATTCAACCCCGTAATAGCATCAAACAGAACAAAATCCCGCATAAACCAAATGTCGGCACAAGCGACCGAGAATACGGCTCACCCCATGCCCCCTCACATCGAGCCTCATAGTGAAGCTAGTGAAACCGAAGTACCCGAACAGAGGCGCCAGGAGACGCAGGAGAGCGGCAGGCAACCGGCAAAGCCCAAGACGGAGACGGAAGAGAAGATCGAAAAGGAAACGCCGTCATTGAGTGCGGAATCGGCCGCGTCAGACGTTAACGGCGCGCAGCACGATATTAATACCGGCAATCATGTAGCGCAAAGACCGAAACGGCACAACGTGGCCAAGCGGGGGAAGGAACATGCATCGGGACAGACGTATTATCAGCCACAAGGAGGGCAGCAGGTTGCGCCGCAGCATCAACAGGTGCAGAGTAAGGGCAAAGGCGCCCCCTCGGTGCGGCTCGATATGGACCTGGACGTCGAGATCGATTTGAAAGCAAAGATCAAGGGCGATATCGAGCTGTCTATATTGTGAGTTGCTCTCTCTCCCAACCTCCGTCCTGCTTCCGTCTGAAGAGCACGTTAAGACTCACAGCTATTTAGGGGCGGCAAGCAAGGCAGAAAATAGATGAATGATACTGCACACGCGTCAAAGGAGACATGAACTCAATGTAATCGTGTATCACTAGTGGATTGATGCCGAACTGGCTACGGTTCAACCCAACTTTTTCCAGCCCAGCGTGTTTGCTAACCGAATGTGGTGGTGGCTAGCCTCAGTCTTGAGAGGCGGGTAAGTATGATTCTTCTTGATCTCATCCGTGGTATATAGATGCTGAAACTGGAAGGGTAGCCGCGGCTGGAAAGTCAACGGGCATCGAAGGCCCAAAGTTGAGCAACTAAACGCCTGAAATGCTTGGATGGCGCGAACGATTCAAGCTAGGATGAGAATGATCATTGTCGTAGCCTTTTCGACGACGCAGCGAAAGAGGTTGAAAGGGCACCTGGCCTGATCTTTGGCCTGTTTTTTGTTTTTGTTTTGTAATCGATGCCGATGCCATGCCTTGCTTCAGCCTGGCCTGGTGGCTGAGCCAGTCCGTGAACTATTTCAAGAAGTCAGTCGCATGCTGCGCCGACGAACACAGGGGGGAATGCAAGTCGACACACGCGCCGCTGCATGCAGGAAATGTGATGGCACTCTTGATTCGAGCGTATTGAAAACGGATCTCCACACCCAGGGCTATTGTGGTAATAGGTCCGGAGGCACAGCGAAGTCGAGCCATGCGCGCAACCAGCCAACATGGTTCGACGTGAGAGGGTATGCACCAACAACCAACAGCATACAGGAGGTAGCATGGAACTCTCGACTGGGCTATTAGACGGAATGCTTTCAAAGACTCCAGCTATCCCGTCCAAGTCTGGTTTATGTTCGCCGGAACGCCACCCATGGACGCAAGTTTACTGTTTACCTGGCCATTCCCTTCATCCTCGTTCACTCGTTGCTTCTCTACTCCCAGAACACCAGCGAAATCCGACACTTCGTGATTTGAAATCTCTGGCCCTGTCTTTTTTCAACTTCTGTACGACACCAAACCCTAGATTCAATGGCAAGCAGTACGACTTCTGAGTACCCCGTGTTGAAGGCGGTAATCGACATTGTCAAAGGGTTCGACAAGCAACCGAATCCTGAGAACTGGGACTATGAGCGATGCCCCTCAGACAAGAAAACTTCCCCTCCTGGCCGCTGCAGAATGAAAATCAATTCATCTGATCAAGAGAGGACCAAAGAGCTCCTCGTTCACTTCAAGCTGTTGAAGGAATGTCCTGCGACCGAGGAGTTTCTCAGCCAGCTCAAGGATTTTCTCTATATTTCTCACTGCTGCCATCATAGAACCGACGCAATTAGCAGTTTCGAAAGATGGGGGCAGCTACACACCAAATCCTCTATTCCCGTGGCTGGTCAAAGTCCCTCCAACATCGAGACCAACTCTGCCGATGGCTCCCTATCTGATGATGCAACATCTCCAAGCCAAGCGACGTCTTCCACCATCAGTGACCCTATCTCGTCCGAACCAGAGACCCCTGATGAAGATAGAAACTTCATCTGAGTCGAGGTCGTCAGCGCAACAACCTGATTAATCAATTAATTAGACCCCCTTATATCTAATTGACTGGCTGCCTTAAGGTCTAATATTTAATTAATTAGTAGATATCTAAGATATCTTAACGCGTTACCTATTTAGGAAGTTAGTAAAGTTATTATAAAGTGTAAAGATACAGCAGAGTAAGCTATATCTATAGTATTAACATACCTATCCTTCTTCTATTTAAAGTAATACCCTCTTACTGTAATCCTACTGCTGCAGAGCTAGTTCTATAGATATTACGTCTCCTCTAGCGTAGAGGGTATTATTAAGAGCCTTTATAACGTTAAAGTTAACTTTATAAGGCTAAATACCCTCTTACAGTCTGTTACTATTATAGGTATAGTAAGGATATCTAAGGTAAGTTTACTAAGGGTAGGAAAGGTCTAGTAATATAAAATCTACTACTAAATTAGATTATTAATAGGTTATAAAATAGATTAGTAGAGGTATTAGTCTAGCTTAGATACCTTATTTATAATAGCTTTAGTAGTATAGCTATTTAGCTATTACTAATACTTAGAGTCCTCTATAGGTAGCATAGATAAAATTAGGGTAAATACTGCCCTTAAAGACTGCTAGGGTAATCCTAGCTAGTGTAAAGTAAGGTTATTACTAACGTACTATTACTGCTAATAATTATAGAGTCCCTCCTTAGTGTTATAAAGCTATACTTATTATGTTAGGTTAGTTTATTACTTCTTAAGCTATCTTAGGCCCTAGCTAGGATAGAGAAAAATTAAGGCTGCATAAAGTACTAAATCCCCTAGCTGTATATAGTACTTATTTAGAACCTTCTATCTATTAAGTATAGATAAGCAGAAATATCTATAGGAGTTAAAGGTGCCTCTATGTAGTTATTAAAGTTAGTTATAATGTTACTATAGGGTATACTTATTAAGTAAGTGTAGAGAAATACTATTAAGTAAGGGGGTTAGTATTATAGTTAGTTATAATAATATAGCAGCCTATAAAGATATAGCGCCTTATAATAATATAGCAGCTTATAATAGCCTTACTTTTTAATTTATAGACTAGCAGGTAGAAGAGAGTTATAAGGCTGTAAGATTAATTTCCTCTACTGTTAGCTTATTAAAAAGACTCTTCTATTCCTCTAGGCAGTCTATAAGGTATTTAATACTAACTATTACATCCTATAGTTAGCTATAACTGTTACCCTTCCTCTATCCCTAGCACTATATTATCTAGTTATAAAGTAGCTTAAGTATATTGTAAATCTTAATAAGAAGATGCTAATCTTCCTTAGTAAGATAGTCTTTAGTAGGTATTTAATTATTAGGGCAGAAAAGAGTTATATTATTATAGATAAAACCTATAATCTAACTTTACTTAAGGAGGGCGTATTAAATTATAAGGTATGTTAAGTTCTACTACGTATTATTATTAAGTATTAACTATAACTCTTATAGTAAGGGCTTAAAGAGTGTAAAGCTATTAGACGTCTTATTACTAATCTTAAGGAATCTTTTATATTATTAGGGAGAGGATTAAATATACTTAACAATATTATAGAGCTTACTAATTAGGCTGTATATACGCTAAAGCTTAAGGTCTGCCTTTAATTAACTAGCACTAAGGACTTTATTAGCTTCCTGCTTAAAAGCCTTACTGTTAGTACTATATAGAAAGGTGTAACCTATAAGATTAAGGATATACCTATAGTATTATATCTACTAATCTAGTATGTCTAACTGCGTAAAGTTAAGAGAGAGGTTTATAAAGAGATATATAGTATATATATTATTATTACTTACATTATTATAAATAATTATATAAATCTAATTAGTAATCCCCTACTTATTTATAACGCAGAGGAGCATCTAGGCGATATTTAAACCCTTATAGGACCTAGGCTAGCAGCAGAGGGTAATAAGATACTAGGTCTGCTTTACCCTTACGTTAAGGAAGTAACAGAAGACAGTAATAATAGCGTACTTATTAGGTAAAGTCTAGAGGTTAAAAGAGAGGTAGATTTTTATTATTATATTATATATCTTATTATGTATCTATGCCTTCTTTACTTTATATATAGTACTTAGATACTATTATATACTCTTAGCAGACTATAGTATTTAATATAATAAGTTAGGGTTAAATTTAAAAAGGAGGTGCTGTATCTATTAGTCTAAGAAGGTTAAGAAAGAGTTACTTATATTAATAAGAAAAGCAGTAGTAAGGTTATAGCAAATTATTACTTAGCTCTTTATAATAGTAATAGGGGCTAAGCAGGCTTGTTTTAGCAGCAGAGGTAATATATCCTCCTTATCCTTAGGCTTAGTATTTATATTTATTATATTTATAGTATTTATATTTATAGTATTTATATTTATAGTCTTAAAGACGTAATAGATGTTATTAAGATATAAGGCTAATAAAGACGTTAAAGTTATAAGAAATAACTTTAGGTAGCCCTTCTTATTATATTAGTAGTATATTTAGTATACCTTACCCTTAATCCTACCTAGTAGGATATAGCAGACAAAGAGACTGTAATCCTTAATCTAAGTAGTCTAACCCTTTAAGCCCTTTGTTAAAAGTAGTAGGTTATTAACGTACTTATGCCTTTTAAATACTATATGCAGTAGGGTATTAATTATATTTTAAGTATTTAAATTACAGCTAGACGTATTACTAGCATTAGATTAAGGCTAGTTAAGTTAGGGAATAAGCTAGCGTAGTAGCAGTATGTCTAGGAGTTAGAAAGCTATTACAAAAGGTTAGATAGAAGTAAAGAAGTTAAATAATTATAAAAGGGTTAGATTTTATTATTATTAGTTAATTAGATACTATTAGTAAAGTTAGTAAAGTTAGTAAAGTTAGTAAAGTTAGTAAAGTTAGTATAGTTAGTAGAGTTAGTGTAGTTAGTAAAGTTAGTATAGTAAAAATAGTGTTAATACTTACTATAGCGTAACGTATGCTGCGCTGTAAGGCTAAAGCTAGGCTAGCCTATATCTACTTCTAGGCCCTACCTAGGCCTAGAAGATCCTCTAGAGCTAGAAAAAACACCTAAAGTATACTTTATACCTCTTTTTTTTTTAGAAGAGAGTAACTATAGTAGTGTAATTAGTAATAAGGCTAAGACTAGTACTCTAAGGTAAGGTGCTTTAGGTTTAAATCCTAGCTGTAGTAGTTACCTTTAGGGGTCTTAGCTATAAAGGTTATAACCTTAGCTGCTAGCTGCCCTAAAGAAACCTTCCTTTTTGCTCTATATTTATAGAAATCCTATAATCCTATTAGTCTAGCTATAGAGTAATATTTTTCTAAAAACCTCTAAATATCTAAGATATATTAATTAATTAACCCTCTAGATATCTAATTAACTGAAAAAACGGCTGAGGCATATCTGACTGTTTGATTGAGATAAGTGGGGCGATATCTGATCGGGTTGTTGCGCTGGAGGTCGTCACGGACGGCATCTCAACTTTGGCCATCGCCTCTGCCGGCATCAATCACAGCGATGCTCACAATGGAAAGCGTGAGCAGGTCCTAGACAATGGCCTGGTCACAGGCAATATCTCGACTTTGGCTATTGCCTCTGCCAGTATCAGTCCCGATGACGCCGACGATGAAAGGCCTGAGCAAGTGATCGGTCTTGGCCTGGTCACTCCCCGCCGAAAGAAATCAATCCAGGAGGACTGTCAAGTCCTCTGTGAGATCTACAAAGACCTGACTGACTCTCAAACACAACCTGGAATCGTCTATGTCCTCAAGCACGTCAAACATGAGGACCTATACAAGATTGGATGGACGAGAACGACAGTCGAGGATAGACTGAAACAGTCAGGGAACTGCTGCAAGTTCAACACAACAACCGTTTACGAATCTCCCGGAGAGCGGTTCTCTGGGGCGGCCAAGGTCGAGAGGCTCGTCCACAAAATGCTTCGCTTCCACAACGTCAAGGTGACCGAGTGTGCCTATTGTAAAAAGGGCCATAATGAGTGGTTCAAGGCGCCAAAGGAGACGGTTTTTAGCCATATCAAGGTCATGGAGCGGTTTGTCAAGTTGCCTGCGTACACGTCCGAAAACGGCAAACGCTGGAAGCTTTCGGGTCCTGCCTACGACTTCGTTAAACAGATAACCAACATCACGCCGGCGATGCTTGAGATGGCGATGATCGGCATGGAGGATGTGGTCCAGACAAAGTCGCAAACAGTCACGGAAGTCACAGAGATCCATGTCTCGCCCAGCACCCGCAGCATGCGAAATCTTCAGGATACGGAGGAACAGAGACCCTCGGATGAGGTGGACGCCGATGACCGCGGAGAGGCCGCGGAAGAACCCAAAAGAACTGTGGGTGCCAGAACCGGTCGAGGTTTCAAAAGGGCCAGGCAAGGAGCCAAGGACACAGTTTCCAGGATGGGAGCAAACATTCGAGGCCTCAGAGGCGGTGAATTGCGAAACGTCGAAGAAGTTGTCGCCGATGTTCTTCGCACGATGTATTCCCAGGAAGTCGAGAATGGGAAAGGCACTACAGGAGACAAGCTGTGGGCCGGGTTCTCTCAATTGGAGAAGAGAGTGAAGCGCGAGATCAACGACTTCAAGGAAGAATTGAAACGCTAAAGGTCGACAAGGATGTTTTGAAATCTAATGTGTTGCGTCTAGTATTTGCTTGTAACCGCCGCGTATTTAAATTTACTCTATTTGCCGTATTGCACTTTGATGTCCACATAGTTGAATGTACAAGAGTGAACAGAAACCGCGTAAACATCGGCAAAGATAAATTGTATTCAGAAAGCAGACCCTATGACGCCTGACAGAGGAGACGACTCACGGCAACAAAGATGCAGGCAGACAGCACTACAGCATATAATTATAAGTGATTGCACAACATTGGCACTGCTTCATACGTAGTGCTTCTGAGAGAATACGTAGGAAAGTCTTTCTCTAGTGTTGGAGTGCATTACCACTAAACCAAGTGCTGTGTTAACAGGTGCAGTTCTGTTTGGAACACGTCACTAGGGATGAAGGGGGGAAGAAGACTGTTTAAGCACAAGACGGTGAGTTTGAAGTGATTCCAAGACAGATACCGAAGCCCAGACAAGCCAAGAAGTTGTGATACAATATCACATGCTTCCGTCACCTCGCGATGTCCATAGTGCCTCGTGAACTACGACGTTGGGTGGCTCAAGCACGCAGCCAAAGAGGGCTTTCGGATGATGTTGCTGAAGACACCTAATTCCTCGTCGTTCGTTTCATCTTTCCGTCTGGTGGTCGTTCCTCAAGCGGCCCTCACAAGATAGGGCCTCCGTTCAGCTGCAACTATACATTCACGGTTGTTCTTGTTCTTGCGTCGTCCTCTTTCCAACAGTCAAGTCGAACCCAGCATGTCCACGAAGGAACTGGATCCATGGCGGTGACTCCAACCGGGCCGGTCGCATCCACCGTATTTACGTAGTATTATGGGACTGATCCCCACCATCTCGAGGGTTGCCAAGCACCGGGTGTATGCAATGTACCGCTTCCGACTCGATGCCCGCTCCGACGCGGGGAGGGAATCTGTCTCTGGTGGCTCGTTCGTGTAACCGAGCAGCTCTCCATGGGGTTCCCCATTGGCAGAAGCGGTGCAGATCATCGAGCGGAAGAAGCCACGGTCCCTTCTTCCTTTCTTCAATTTTTGACCTAATGTTAGACTGCGTCCGACACGCATGTTGGCCGGCCGAACAAATGACATTGAATGTACAGGGACCCGATCCGGCAAGCCGCACGCGAGGTGCACATTGGTGCGCGAGGCGAGCCGGCGAGCGTTGTCGTAGTGTACTTGATACCGTCACCTGCCATATCCAGGGTAGCGTCCAACGCTCGCAACCGAATATCATGCATGGACAGGGAGCTGCAGCTCCACCAGCAGGCGTCGACGGCGGTTGGATGATGGTATATAGAGGGACACTGACGAATCGACCAAACCACAAGGTGTGTTGAAGAAGGGGTGTTTTCTTTTCCCCTCAGATTCCCGTCCCCCTTCTCAGCCAACCGTCAGTCGAGACAATGGACGCCGTACCCCTTCCCGTCAGCTTCCTGGGCGCTGTTCTCGTCGTCTTTCTCGTCGAGAGAGCACTGAACACCGTCAAGAACGGTCGCCGTCCTCCCTTGCCGCCCGGTCCCAAGGGCTTCCCGATCATCGGCAACGTGAACGATTTCCCCAAGCCGGGCGAGCTCGAGGCTCAACACTGGCTGAAGCACAAGGAGCTCTATGGTCAGTATGGGACATTGCCAGTATTCCTAGTGGGCCGCGAGGGCTTCTTGTCGTACTCGTGGTGACGTGGTCTCAGCAGTGGCTGACGGGCTTTTTTCTCTCAATCTTTTTTGTGTCCAAAAACTGACCATCACGACCGGCAACAGGGCCCATCAGCTCCGTCACGACAATGGGACAGACGTTGGTGATTGTCAACGATGCGCGGTTGGCGAATGAGCTCCTGGACGGGCGTTCAACCAAGCACTCCTCGAGACCCTCGCAGGTCATGACGGGCGAAATGTACGTGAAGACCCCCAATTCGTGACATGAGAATCTTGCTGGCATCTTGACCTGACAACATCGGACGGCGGTAGGGTCGGCTTCAAAGACCTCCTGGGTGGGTTGTCATATGGCGAACAGTTCCGCGCCCAGCGCAAGGACGTGAGCCGTGTCTTGGGCACCAAGGCGGCCGCGGCGAAGTACAACACTCTGCAGGAGGCCGAGGTGGGTCATTTTCTGCTACATCTGCTCGACGACCCGGACAACTTGGTCAAGCACATCAGAAGGTTAGTCGATACAATAGGGGCCAACCCGCATTCGGACAGACGCACCAAGGGCTGACACGGCGGTTCCCCAGGGAGGCCGGCTCGTTGATTCTGAAGATCACGTATGGGTACACTGCAGAGGCGTTCAAAAAAGACCCGCTGCTGGAGATGATTGAAGAAATGGCGGACAATCTCATCACCGGCGCCGTCCCTGGCGCCTTTCTGGTCGACAGCTTCCCCTTCCGTAAGTCTGTCTGGTCAAGCACCTTCGACCCAGGCTTGCCAAATCTCTGACATTGACAAAAAAAAAAAAAGTCCGTTATTTGCCCGACTGGTTTCCCGGGACCGGGTTCAAGCAGCTCGCCAAGCAGTGGAAGGTCCAGATGGAGGAGACTAGAGACAAGCCGTACGCTTTTGTAGAGCACCAGATGGCGCAGGGCAGAGACAACGTCTCGTTCCTCTCGCGCCTCCTCGAATCGGAGGACTCTTCGCCAGAGAAGGAGCACAATGACAAATTCATGGCACTGTCCATGTACGGAGGCGGCGCCGACACAGTAACTATGCCCCCCCCCCCCCCCCNTCTGGGTGGATCGCAAGGGGGATGGAAAGGACAACGCCTTTTTGGACTAATGCGTATATCTGCAGACAGTATCCTCCGTCGCCTCGTTCTTCCTGGCCATGATGGCGTATCCCGAGGTCCAGCGTAAGGCCCAGGAAGAGATCGACCGCGTCGTGGGACAAGACAGGCTGCCCAACGCCCACGACCGCGACAAGCTGCCATACATCGACGCGGTAGTGAAGGAGTTGATGCGGTGGAACCCCATCGGGCCTATGGGGCTCCCTCACTCCAGTACGGAAGACGACGTCTTCGAGGGCTACTTCATCCCCAAGGGCGCCATGGTGATGCCCAACATCTGGTACGTTGGTGGCACCGCAGACAATCACTCTCAAGGAGCCTTTCATGGCAGTTGGTTTTTTGGTTCTTGGTGTTTTTCTTTATGGGGGGTTTTTTTTTGCGGGGGTTTTTCTTTTCTTTTTTGGATAATCGGAATCCCCAGCCTAACCCCTCGAATCCTGCAGGCACTTCACCCGCGACCCCGAGAAGTATCCGGACCCTACGGCCTTCAAGCCGGAACGGTTCCTCGCGAGCGAGGGCCACGAACCGGAAGCCGACCCTCAGAAGTTCGTGTTCGGGTACGGCCGGCGCGTCTGCCCAGGACGCATCCTTGCCGACAGTTCCGTCTTCCTCAACGTCGCGCAGACGCTCGCTGTGTACAGCCTGACCAAGCCGGTCCGCGACGGCAAGGTGGTCGAGCCGAGGATCAAGTTCATGCCGGGGGTGGTCAGCCACCCGGAGCCGTTCGAGATCTCCATCAAGCCGCGGTCGCCCCGTCACGAGGACCTGATCCGTGCCATTGAGGAGACGTTCCCGTGGGAGCAGAGTGACGCCCAGACGCTGGAGAGGATGGAGGTTTGAGATTTCGGGAAGGGGGGGGGGGGGGNCAAGTGCAAAATCAACGGATTATGGAACAAACAAGCAACACTGCAGTATGTATCCTGTCGTCCGGGTTCTAGGCCCCCAAAATGTCAACTTCATTGTCAAGTCGCATGGCTGTATCAGGATGTCGATAGAGTTTAGCCCAGCCACTGAAGCATAAAACGAAATCGCCGGCGCCCCTTCTTCGAAGTCGTCATGTTTGACCCAAACTTACCGTGTTTCCGGGACTCAATCTATGAGTCATCAGGGAGCGTTTCTGGGCCTCAAAAGTTTGGACCATGTTACCAATCATTGTATTGATCGTGAGGTGGCGGCAAGAGCGCAAAAAAGACAGGGGTCTCTTAAATGATGGTAATTCGGCTCCCCGAAGACGTGGAGAGAGAGAGAGAGAGAGAGAGAGAGAGAGAGAGAGAGAGAGAGAGAGAGAGAGAAAACTGAAAGGACAAAACAAATCCTTGATCGATAACACGGCACACTACCTGGTCGTGCCAGCCCCGGGGGGGCCGTTCTCGGAGATATCGGGTTTGGAGGTGCGCCGATCTCGGGGCTGCGAGCATCGTGTGTTCGTGTTCGACGACGGAGAGATGCGCATCTCGCCGTGTTCAATGGCCCGTCTTTTTGCTGGCCGTCTCTTGAGTGAATAGTAGACAAGAAATAAAGGAGGTGGGACGGGGGACTGACTGCCTGGGGGTGCAACGGCAGGAATCGCATATGGGATCGGTCATATTCACATGGCTTCACCGTGACTCACCGAGGCTCACCGGGCTTTACCGAGCATCGGGGGTCCACTCAGTACACTAGGATCCTCGGTAAGCTTTGCAATAAACTACCTACCTAGCCAATAAAAGCCGCGTTATCTATGACGGCGGCCGATCTAGACCCACCATCCCCCCCCCCCCCCNCTCCGAAGCCGATTTGCAGGCTGTGGTCTAGGCTGGATGGAGGAGCATTGATGTTTTTTTATTATTCTCTGTACGGAGTACCATGGACTTTCTTGCATGGGGATGCCAGAGGTGATGGATGTGCTCCTTTCCCCTTCCCCTCCCTGAGTCCCTCCCATCCCTCCCCTCCCCCCCACCTTGGAACCTCCAAAACCTCAACAAAGCCATCGAGGGCGGACTCGACGACCAAGAAAAGACAGGAACAACAACAGCCTCCTCCGTGTTGCCCCGTCCTGTCGCTGTGACGGGATGCGCTAGACTTGATCGCAGGCACGACTCGTGTCTCGCCGAGGGGTACGGGTCCAGCCAGGCAGGCCAAGACCAACAGCGTCACAGTCGCAGTCGCAGTCGCAGCCGTAGGACCCTCCATATTTGTCATCCACATCCTTTCCCGGCTCCATCCATCTGCATCTGCATCTCCATCCCCATCGTCGTCCCCATCGTCGTCTCCATCTCCAGCTCCGCCATAAGCTAAAAAGTGTGTCAGTCAATCAGTCACCACGACGCTCGTTGTTCTGTGTCGAAGCCTCGCCGTTTCCCCGCAACCCACCAATCCTCGCGGCTCCCACTCTCCCTCTTTCTCCCCCTCTTCCTTCTCCTCCTCCTCTTTCCCCTTCTCCTTCTCCCAACGACTCCATAAGAAATCCGATTTCGCCTCCGCCATCCACCTGTCGACGTCCGCACGCACATCGTCCGTCGCTCGTGCGCCACAGTTGGCAAGCCATGGAGAACATCTCGCCGACGAGCCAGCAGTCGAACCCCGCGACGCCGTCGCACCCAATGAACGCCATTCCGCACTATTCACCAAACTCCCCGACCGCGATACACGACTTCCCCGCCCTCGCCCGCCATGGCGCCACCTCGATACCCCCCGACCAGCCCGTCGCCATGACGCCCTCCGGCCAGCCCGCCCTGAACCCGCGCAGCTGCGTCACCTGCCGCAAGCGAAAGGTCCGCTGCGATAAGCAGATGCCCTGCAGCAACTGCCGCCGCGCCGTCATCCAATGCATATACCCTGCCCCGGGCCGCGCCCCCCGTCGCCCGAGGCCAAAAGACCCGAACGCGCCCCCCAAGAACTCGAGCGAGCGCGAGGTCGAGCTGATGAAGCGCCTGCGCAAGCTCGAGGGCATCGTCGAGGATCTGAGCGGCCAGATCGAAGTCGAGAGCGGCGCGGGGAGCAGCAGCGGCCGCCAGAACTCGAGCACGGGGGACTCGCCCGACGCGTACGGCGGCCACGACCTAGGGACCTTGCAAATCAGCAACATCAGCGCCACCGCCCTCGCTGCCTCGAGGGACGCCCTTGCGCCGACCAAGATGGACACGGACCCGGGCCCGAGGCGAACGTCAGACAAGGCGCCGGGCCTCAGCAGGCAGTTCGGCAGGCTGGTGCTCCATGACAAGGGAAGGTCGAGCAGATATGTGAGCAGCGCATTTTGGTCCAAGCTTAACGACGAGGTACGTCGCCCCAGTCGCATCCCTCGCGCCCGCCCCGACCCTCTTTCTCTCCCCCTTCTCCCTTTGCTGACTTTTGGTTGGTGTTGCAGCTCGACGAGCTACGAGATGAGATGCACGTCTTGGGCGAGGATACGGACGATTCCGACATCGAAGAGACCCCTGATCGCTCTCCCGAACAACCCGTGGATGCTGCAACCGACCACCACTCCTTCATCCTGGGTTACCGCTCTTCCGATGTTGACCTGCGCAAGCTTCATCCCCTGCCGTCGCAGATCCCCTTCATGTGGCAGATCTACCAGGAGAACGTCGAGCCGCTGCTCAAGATATTGCACATCCCGACCATGGAAAAGCTCATCCGCAACATGCGGCGTGACATCGACGAGTTGACCCCTGGCAACGAGGCCCTCATGTTTTCCATCTACTACGCCGCCATTACATCCATGGAAAACGAAGAGGCATGTAGCCATACCCATACTCCCATGCTCTTTGTTGTCGCCGCTCGCTAGCTAGCTAGCTACTAACCTGCGCCCCCCTCTCTCTCTCCAGGTCGAGAAGAACTTTGGCTCCAAGAAGGAAGCCATGCTGTCGCAGTACCGCTTCGCCCTCGAGCAGGCCCTCGCCAAAGCAAACTTTCTAAACACCTCGGACATGGTGGTGCTGCAGGCCTTCGTCTTGTTCCTGACCTTGGTCCGGCGGGAGGACGACACGCGGTTTTGCTGGACACTGACCGGGTTGGCGATCCGGATCGCCCAGGGGCTGGGCATCCACCGGGACGGGACCAACTTCGGCCTCCCGCCCTTCGAGACCGAGATGCGCCGACGGCTGTGGTGGGCCATCTGCACGCTGGACCTGCGATCCGCCGAGGAGCTGGGCAGCGACCTCACCATCATCGACCGCTCCTTCGACACGGAGCTCCCCTCCAACGTCAACGACGCCGACATGGAACCGGGCATGACCGAGGTGCCGACGTCGCGGCGGGGAAAGACAGACTGCGCCGTGTCACTGGTGCGGTACGAGATCTGCACCCTCTCGAGGCGGCTGCACACCGCCGGCTCCGCCATGGCCGGCGTCTGCCCCCGCGACGCCTCGTCGAGCCTCGAGGACCGCGAGCGCATGCTGATCGAGGTATACGACCGCGTCGAGGACAAGTTCCTGCAACACTGCCTCACCGACGACGACCCCCTCTTCTGGATGGCCGCCATGATCGCCCGCGTCATCATGGCCAAGATGAGCCTCGTCATCTACCAGCCGATGCTGTTCCCCGGCAACGGACACGAGCTCTCCAACGAGGTCCGCGACCGCCTCTTCCTCTCGGCCATCGAGATCGTCGAGTACAACTACATCCTCAACACGGACCCGCGCTGCAAACAGTGGCGCTGGCTCTTCCAGACCTACCGTCAGTGGCACGCCATCGCCTACATCCTCATGGAGGCCGGGAGGCGCCCGTGGTCGGCGACCTCGGAGCGCGGGTGGGAGGCCGTCAACAACACGATGCGCTTCGACAGAGACCCGGCCGAGATCTCGAGGATGGCCGACCACATGGCCGTCTGGGTCCCGTTGCGGAAGCTCAGCGCCAAAGCGACGAAGCACCGCGAGGCGGAGATCGTCCGCCTGCGGTCGGACCCGGAGGCTGCCCGCCAGCTCGACGTGGACGACCGCATGAACCCCATCCCGGCGAGGCTCGGTCCCGTCCCGGGCATGGAGACCAAGCACGCGCAGATCCGTGCTCGTTGGCGGAACCTCGTCCGCACGGAAGGTTGCAGTCCGGCGCAGGCGGTGCCCGACCGTCTCCCGGGCAGTCAACAGCAACCGGCACCCAGCGCAACATCGGTGGCGCCGGCGCCGGCGCCTGTTTCTGGGCAAAACCAGCCCGTCCGGGCGCCGGCCGCCTCGATGCGCCCGCCGCGGGAGCCCGAGTTCATCGACACGGTCATGATGGCGCGCGGCTTCAACCCCAACCACATATGGGAATACCTCTACCCGACGGCCGAGTCCATGGCGGCCGACCCCAACAACACGCTCTTCCCGCCCACCGCCTCGCAGGCGCCGGGTTCGTCCCTGTCCATGATGGCCACCGACAACGTCCAATCGCCGCCCACCGCCTCTGCCGCGAGCCTCGACGCGGAGCAGAGGCAGAGGCAACAGGCCATCGCGATGACGTCGCAGCCCACCGTCGCGTCGTCCATCAGCGACAACCAGCCGCCTTGGCTGTGGTCGGACCCGTTCACGTCCATCAACAACACGTCGACCGACTCGATGGACGTCAACATGGACAACCTGGACGACTTCAACTGGCAGAACTGGCAGGAGAGCATCAAGGGGTTCGAGATGGATCCGGACAACATGCCCCAGAAGGGAGCGTGGTAGGAAGGAGTGCTGGTGAAAGAAAAGGCGACACGCATCATGTGTATAGAAAGGGAAAAAATGGTTTGGATGTCTCCTCTCACGATTAAGGGCTCTGGAAGGGCGATGTAATGATACCCACGGGGGAGTAGATAGATGTAATGAATGAAATGACGGATGCAACGTATTCTTGAGCACAAGCATCAAGGGACATTTTCTCCTAAGGATTTCAATCAGGTGGGTGCCATTGTGACTCTGAATCGATGCACTCGCTCGGACTCATTCATCATCACTAAGTAAGTCAGTCCTTCACTCAGACCAAATCACCAAACAGACCAAAAAAAAAAATTGATGGACGATCAGGGAATCGAACCCTGGACCTACCGCATGCTAAGCGGTCATTATACCACTAAACCAATCGCCCATGTGGATGATCTAGCCCGGACTTGAACCGGAGACCTTCAGTGAAGCCAGCGACGAGAGCCATCCGGAGGGGGGCACGGCTCGACACTGTTAGACTGACGTGATAACCAACTACACCACCAGACCATTTGAGTGTTGGAAGAATTGCTGAGGAAACCCGGTCTTAGCGCAAAGGTGACAAGGGTGAGGGCGGTGAGGAGTGGGTGTGGATGTAAGATGGAGTTTGGTGAGATTCATTTAGGCTGTGATGTGGGCGGCTCCGA
>NWBT01000048.1:4899602-4931500 GCA_003386485.1 Colletotrichum lentis
CCACACGCCTTTCTCTTACGATACCCGTCTGAAGAAAGGAAAGGGAGACTGACTCTCGCTGACCTATCCATTCCCCCCCCAGGAACCCAGCAGCTCCCCGGCGGACACCTCGAGTTCGGCGAGTCCTTCTTCGCCTGCGCCGAGCGCGAGACGCTCGAGGAGACGGGCCTGCGCGTCCGCGCCGTCAAGCTGTTGGCCGTGACGAACGACGTGTTCGAGGACCTCGGGAAGCACTACGCGACCATCTTTGTGAAGTGCGAGATGGTCGACGCCGACGCGGAGCCCGTTGTGAGTGGAAAAACACCCCCCTCTTTTTCTTTTTTTTTCTTCCCCCCTCGGGATGTCGAGACGTGCACCAGGAGAGACGAAAGACGAGACGACACGCAAAAGGACTAACTTGGGTTTACCGTTTTCAACAGGCCCTCGAGCCCGAGAAGTGCTCCGGCTGGTACTGGAAGACGTGGGAGGAGATCCGGGAGATCAACGAGGCGGCCAAGAGGGGCGACGGGGGCGTGAAGCTGTTTCTGCCGTTGCAGCATCTCCTGGAGGAGCATCCGACCCTCGAGACATCACTTTGAGAGGCGCTGATGGGGCGCTGAAGGAGCGCTGTGGCGTTTGGTTCTTCATTTTCCTCGCTCAGACTTTCCACTTTGATAGGCACAGCTGTTGTCCTTGTTTGATCTCGGCGGTCGTCCGCTGCTCGGCTTCGGACCAGACGGGAGTGTACGATAATAGTCCTTATAAATTACATCGGTCTCTCACATCTCAACCGAACACATGTCAAGAAACATCGAAATATCTCTAATTATCAACTCAAGTGGAACTTGATAGTGCAGAGACACTTTTTTCATCACGGCAAAGACCCAGCCAGGTTAAGGAGGTATGTGCTTTTGAGTGACCTGCATACCCTGCAGTTGTACTAGTATTTACATCATGAACGGGACCACGACTTCAACGACATCCCGGTACGAGTTCCTTGAGAGCCATTCCAGAGGCAAAATATACAGAAAGAAAAGTCGAGAGATGGGAAATCCCCGCCCGCCCGCCTTAGGTTTGTTATACGAGATGGCCCGTCAAAGCCTGCTTAGGCCCGCGCCGCTTAGCAGCCAGACGTCTGGACGTTGGTCTCCACGCAGAGCGTGGGGTCGTTCTCGGCGCTGCCGGGCTCGCCGCCGCCGGTGACGCCCTTGGAGTTCTTGCAGACGGTGGCGCCGCCGAGGACGCAGGCGCCGTTGATGGTGACCTTGTCGCCGAGGTTGCCGTTGTAGTGGGCGACGGTCTTGCCGCCGTCGACGTGGATGTTGTTGAAGACGGCGGTGCGGGCGACCTGGGACTCGCAGTTGCCGCACGAGCGCCAGAACTGCCCGATGTTGCTGCCGTAAAAGTCCGAGACCTCGAGCGTGCCGCCGCCGTTGTGCTGGAAGAGCTTGTCCGGGGCGTCGCGCGCGCCGCCGCCCTTGACCGTGGAGGTGCCGCCCGTCTGACGGAAGGTGGCGCCGTCCTCGCAGACCTTGTCCCACCAGCTGTTGAAGATGTCAGTTGGGTTTATGTTGGGGAGGGGGTTTTGACTTACACGTTGACCAAGTTGCAGCTGCCCTGGCACTGGACGCCCTCGCCGGCACCGCCTCCGACGATGACGTTGCTGAGAGTCGCGCCGTCAGCGAGAATGAAAGCCGCGTCCTTCTGGCCGCCTTCGCCGCCGGTGCAGGTGCTGGGAACACGGTCGTAGAGCTTCATGCCGCCGTCGAAGCTGCCAGCGACGGTCATGGCCTCGGCGAGGTTCTCGGTGCCGGCGGGAGTAGGGAACGTCTTCTGAAGGCCGCCGCCGGAGCCACCAGACCCGGAGCCTCCGCCGCCAATGACAGCAGTGCCGTTGCCGCCTCCAGAGCCGCCGGAGCCGGACTCATATTCGGAACCTGAACCAGGGCCAGAGCCAGAGCCAGAGCCAGTCTCCTTCTCCTTGTTCTTGTTCTTATTCTTGTCCTTGTTCTTGCTCTTGCTCTTGCTCTTGTTCTTGTTCTTGCTCTTGTTCTTTGACTTATCCTTGGACCCGTCTTCGGACTTCTCAGCGCTGGTTTCGACGCCACCTTCGCCGCTGGTCCCGGCACGATTCGAGTCGTCCTCGTCGTCGTCATTGGCGTAGCGAACCTCGACGTGGACGTTGCGGGCTTGCTGCGGAGGCATGACGGCGCGGGCGAGGTGTCCGACGCCCCCGATGTGTCGGCGAGCCAGCCGGTCGTCGCCACCCGGGTGGTGTATGGGGTTCGCGGCAGCCAGCACGGCAAGGGAGTAGAGGACCAAGCGGGAAGCCATTGTTTGGATGATGGCGATGTTTTTTTTTTTGGTGATGATGTTGTTGAGGTTTGGGGAAGGGTGGAAAAAGGGGGGGAAAAAGGGTTGTGTTGGTACCAGACTCAAAATGAAGGAAGTCAAGAAAGAAACTGGTTTCGACTAGGCGAGAACAGTAAATGAGATGAGATGAATAGGATTACAGGGAGAGAAAAAAAAAGGCGGGTGAAAAGAGTGTTTATTGATGTGAGCGTGGGGAGGAGAGAAACAAGGTCTGGTTGGAAGAGGAACATGAGGGCATCTTATATCCCATCTCGAGCGTCGGTAGATTGCGCAGCAGCATCGCGCAAAAACGGCAACAATGTCGTTCTCGATCGCAACCGGAGCTTGCCCCTGTCCCGTCAGTAGATTGCAAAGGTGCCTCGGACCCCGAGGTCATCAGTCCACGAAAAGAAGCTAGTATATCGATGACTGCCCAGCCCCTCCACAATCTGGGTGTATAGTGACGAAGTCGGCGCAGACGGCCTGGCACGGGGAGCCGGGTTTTACCACCCGACTTCCATGCCGTGGAACCTGTCTCGAGAGTAGCCCATCAGCTTAGAGAGCGGGGGAAAGAAAAAGAACACTCTTAGTAGGAACAAGAAACACGGCAGCCATACACGGCCATAGACTCAACCGCAGGCGCTGGGGTTTGGAGGTGGGCCTCATCGGAGGGCAGGGAGATGTTGGTCGTCTGGTTTAGATTCGATGCGACGGGGGTGGGAGCTTGGGCAGCTTGGTGAGGTTCGTGAGGCATTGTCCGAAGTCCCTGGGCAGTTCGTCCGGTGTAGGTGATTGATGAGTACCAAGGCAGATCAAACATGGAGCATGTGGAGGGGAGCGGCTACTGCACAACCATAAGTCAAACATGCCAATGGTCTGGGCGCTTCCAACTTTGGCAGGACAGATGGTCTTGGCCACTTTACGATACTTGTTTTTCTCCCTCTGTGGTCACTTGCCTACCGGGTCTCTCTCTCTCTCGCTCTCCCATCTGTGTTTCCAGAATAGGAAGAGGAGATGCGAGAGAAATGGGTCCGGCTTAATCTATCTGAACCTCTTCAGGGGTCAAGCCTACTAATTAAGCCCGCAGATCTCGGGGGCGGGCATGGGTGACGGCGGCTATCCGTGCAGGATGGATGCAGCTTGGCCAGGATCTCTTCAGATGTTCTGGTACCGTCACTGACACTGGGACCGAATTTGTCGGTGTCGGAGCCCCGGATGTTGGTTCTGCAGGAGTTCCCTTCCTATTGCCTTATTTACAAGCCTGGGGTTCTTTAGAGTGACGACAGGCGAAGGCGATACAGATGACGCGAGTTTCGTCGCATCACACTAAGCATCCCCCCTCTCCGTTGAGCTCTTCAGAAGCACGGAGGAGGGTCTTGGAGTGGGTTGTTTGTTTGCACAATACGGAGTAGAAGAAGTTCAATCAACGTCCAAACCCCGATCTTGTCAGAATCCTCTCCCCAACACTCGACCTGCTCTTGCAGTCTCAGGTGTGAGGAAAGAGAAAGTGGAAACTCTGCTGCAGATTTCGACCCTGCCAAGCAGTTAGTTGCTTCGGCACGACGCCAAGACATCAACACAGACATCATACATGCGGCCAGCGGGCGAGTTGACTCGCTCAACAGAGTCGTGAGAGTCAAACACCGCTCAATGTGCGCGCGCGGACGGGCCCCTATGCCAAGAGAAGCGGTGGAGAAGAATACAACGTTCCAATGTCCAACGCTCGTGTCACAGTCGCCCCTTCATGTCCGTCGTTGGTGACGTGACACCACAGCAACCCCCGCCGTCAAGGCTTCGAGACGAATAGAACGCCGCGTCTCTACGGAAAGGGCCCCGATGTTTTCTGACGTTTCCCGCCCGCACAATCCAAAACAACCAGTTGGGGCCTGTGTGAAGTAGAGCTATGTCTATTTTTGCACCCGTTATCGGGACATCAGAGCGAGAGCTGACACTACACCTAGGCCTGGAAGGCCGAGCCAAGAGATGAGTTATTAATCCGAGTTTGATAATCACGAACGGGGTCAGCCGGCGGCGGCTGGTGCTTTTACGGCGATTACTAAAACTTCTTATGAACAGCATTGACGATGATATAAACAGCAGCCAAAGTGTGGGTATCCTAGGAAGGCAGCTCGCGCTTAAACAAAGTGCTCTGACAACTCCGACGGCCTAGAAAAAAAAAAAAAAAAAAAAAAAAAAAAAAAAAAAAAAAAAAAAAAAAAAAAAAAAAAAAAAAAAAAAAAAAAAAAAAAAAAAAAAAAAAAAAAAAAAAAAAAAAAAAAAAAAAAAAAAAAAAAAAAAAAAAAAAAAAAAAAAAAAAAAAAAAAAAAAAAAAAAAAAAAAAAAAAAAAAAAAAAAAAAAAAAAAAAAAAAAAAAAAAAAAAAAAAAAAAAAAAAAAAAAAAAAAAAAAAAAAAAAAAAAAAAAAAAAAAAAAAAAAAAAAAAAAAAAAAAAAAAAAAAAAAAAAAAAAAAAAAAAAAAAAAAAAAAAAAAAAAAAAAAAAAAAAAAAAAAAAAAAAAAAAAAAAAAAAAAAAAAAAAAAAAAAAAAAAAAAAAAAAAAAAAAAAAAAAAAAAAAAAAAAAAAAAAAAAAAAAAAAAAAAAAAAAAAAAAAAAAAAAAAAAAAAAAAAAAGAGACGACCACTCGATCATGAGACGGAGACTTGGATCACACCATGTCGTCGGCAGAGGCACGTCGGTCGCCCCTAGCGTGGTGCGAAGTCACCGGTTTACGGGGGATCCCAGCACCGCGACCGTCTCTACTGCCGGTGCTGTACCGTGTCCGACCCGTCAGTTTGTCGGCCGCGGCGTTCTTCGCCCCGCGTCTCTTGCCCCATCCAGCCTTGCGAGTGGCAACCGCACCGTCAGAGGCGTCGAGGGCGTAGTCGAGAGGAAGCTTGCGGTGCAGGGGAATGTGGTTGAAACGCCAGTCCCAGACCGCAGCGTAGACCATCCTGTAGGACGAAAAGGCGAAGACGGTCCCGATCGTGGCGCCGGCCAGAACATCGTACCAGTTGTGGGATTGGTCGACGGTCAGGGAGCCGCCGACCAGGGTGGCGCCCAAGATGGGGGCGTAGGTCAGGATGAGCTTCCACATGGACGGGTGGTAGTTGGAGAAGACTTTAAGCTTGGCGTTCAGGTACAGGTACAGGAAGACCATGCCGGAGAACATGGCGGTGGTGTGGCCCGAGGGGAAGGACTCCAGCGCGTTGGAGAGCGTGCCGTCCATCTCCCTGGTGCAAATGTCCGACGTCCACATTATGCCGCCGTAGCCCGTGCCGTCGAGGCCGGTCGCGTTGCCGCCCGGCTGGGAGGCCTTGGTGATGTCGGGCTGGCAGACCTCGAGGAAGTTGGGCCTCAGCCCGCCAATGAGCCATTTGATCATGACCTGGAAGACGGTGGAGCCGAGGACGGAGTAGAGCAGGCCCATGATGCCGTTGTTGATGTCCCAGAAGGAGCGCACGCGGATCTGGCAGAGGAGGATGGACAGGATCGGCACGCCGATGGCGAGGGCCGTCGCAGCATGGCTGGGTATGATTTGCGTGATGTGCGGGTACGCGAACTGGGGGTAAACGACTTCGCCGTTGTCAAAGGTGATGGGGAACGTTCGGTGGGCCGGTGGATGCGCTCTGAAGACCTGGGAGCAATGTTAGTTTCAAGCCGATTGGAGATGATGATGGAAACGGGCGCAAGTGCGGAGAGAGAGAGAGAGTTGTCGTGAAACGCCGAGCCAGGGTTCCGCAAGAGTACTTACCACGAGGGCGATCACTCCCATGATGACCATAGTGAGGATGTCGAGCCAAGTGACCTTCAGCCAGAGCATGAAGGGCGGCCGATGGGCCATGGTGTAATCACGCCCATGCCACCGGTCGTTGATCCTCGTATCTTCGCTGCTCCTCCGACGGTGGGATGGCAAAGTCGCCGCCGTGTCGTTTTGACGACGCGCAAACGGGTTGTTGAACCGTGCCATGCTGGAGAACCGGAACACACCGGAACTAGGATGTGGTGTTGATTCCGGAGTCGCAGATGAGTGAGTGATGTGGTCCGAGGTGCACAGAGCCCGGCCAGTCTGGCGTATGGCGGCACGGCAATGGATAAGAAGATGGAGAGAGAGGTGGAGATGCAGAGAGTCCTGAAGGGTGATGGAGATGTGAAGGAGAGCAGAAGGACAGACGGTGGTCCCATTCTAATAATGTGCCAAGTGCGACGACCTCATCGTCCATTCGCGTCCATCGTGTGTTTCCCCAGCCGGCTATTGCACCACTCTTGGCAGCTGAGCTACAGGTACACAAGACAGCCAACTACGTAGTTTCTGTCGTGCCTAGCCCGAGAAGCGAGAGACATGACATGGGGTGAAGAGTGAGAGCAAGTTGACAACAGTGAGAGTGTGAGAGTGAAAGTGAGAGTGAGCGTGAGAGGGTCAGAAGGAGAGATGTGCTGTGCCAAGTCCTGGTCCGCTTCTGACGTCACCTGGAGTGTGTCATTGCGACCCCTTACGCGGTACATCCTTTTCACTCGCGTAGGCGCAGTCTCAGTTTGTTGGCAAGGGAGGGAGGGGGTCGACATCACTGATCTGCCATCAGCCATCCGCCCGTTCAAGTCACTCAAGGCCTGCACAATTGTCTTGGCTGATGCTATTTTCTCGTGCCCGTCCAGCCACAACCGAGGCGGCCTCGACTTCTTGGAATGGATAGCATCATCTCTCATCTCCCGCCCCCCCCGTCCCCCAATTTGGCACATTGGCCTTTCCTTTGGACAGAGGCCACCATGCCTGTGTGTCCGTTCCAGCCCGTTATCATGTCGACGCGTGACACTACTAATCTTTTGCACGGTGAAGGTTCTGCGTGTCTGTCTCACTGGATAAGACACCGTTTGAACCTCATCATCTAGCGGCCGCAACTTGATACACTATTTCCTCTCGAAGTTCACATTCAGAAGATGATGGGGTACATGGTATCTCTTGCCTCGGTTGAACAAGTATGATTATGAACACCTGTGGCAGGGCGCTCTGAAGCACCGGTATTTGATCGACGTGAACGTGGCACTCAGCCAGCTGCAACGCTTGGCATCTCAGCCCCTCGGAGGCCCTCGTCTGAATTGCCTCATCTCACCAGCCGTGACTCTGAACGAGAATCCGCGCCAGTGTCGATCCCTATCGTGAATCTGCATTCAGCACTAAGCATCGCGGAGAGGTCTATGTGCACCACTAATTCCGTGGTGACTGGCGGATTTCTGGAGAGCATCTTTGGATAATACGGTGAGCCCCCAATGTACCGGCCCTGGCTGTAGATGCTGAACACACACAAGTCTATATGACTGCGGACAGTTATGGGACTAAAGCCTTTCTATCTATTGAGAAAGCTCCAAGGCCATTTATTGAGGCCCCTCCTCGGTCGCCATGTCCAGTGCCGTCCGGCCCCGACGGTCTCTGTCTTCAAGCAGACGCCTTTTCAGCTTGTCGCCATTGAGTGGCCCCTCGCCGAAGCCGATGTCGAGAAACGCGCGCTCAACTGGGAGGTCCCCCATGCGAACTGACATATTGAAGGCTGTTTCCCTTTCGAATGCAGACTCGGCCAGAATAACTTCCGTATCGAGTTTGTGTCCCTTCACCAGACTACTAGTCTCCTTGATCACATCGACGTGGCCAAAAATGGCCGCGAAATGTAAGGGAGTCCAGCCGTCTTTATGCTTCGGCGGCCAAGAGGATCGCCAGTATTATGGAGCCGTATATTACCATTTGATTATCGCCACAGGCTGCCAGGGACATTTTTATTCTTCTTCTTCGCTATCGTCCCTCCCCTCCCCCCTTTGTAGTGATGGATGGCTTGGGGATGTCCCAGGTTTGTTGCTGGCGCATTACAGTGTAGCAGGTGTAGTGAAGGAGAGTCCAAATGGTTCAAGTCTCGGGCGTTTGGGTCAGCTCCGTTGCTCAGAAGATCCCGTATCATCCCGAAGCCCGGAGAAATCAGTCACCAGCGCGGACGATAGCTCTGGAGACCAGTTGATCGGATCATCCTCGCAGATGTTCTCAATCTCTACAGCTCCTCTTTCCGAGCATTTTCGAAACTGCTTGAACCTAGGACCAAACCGAAGGGTTGTGAGGAAGATAGTTCCCAGCGCCGCATGATGAACTCGGGTGCGGTCGAAAATGTCTTGGTGCTCATTGCGTGGCTTACTGGAGGCGTAAATTATCTCAAAAACGACGCCGTCAGTTGTGCGTAACAACTAATGCCTTATATCTCGTGACATGAATGTTGCCCACACTCGCCGGATCCAAGGTAATCACATCTATTCCAGACTCAAATCAATCACGCCTCCAGCTTACGCATCACTAGGCATACACGCGCACCGATTTGTCTTGACGTATTATGGGCTGATGGGCCTTCTTGTAGAATACATTTGCCGTCTGCAATCACTGTGCCACCACCAACGGCTAACGACACCACTTGGAACCTGCAATGTCCACCGGAGGCGTTGCCAAGATATGTGATCACCCCACTAGACCAGCTCAGCAAGGCTCACATTGATCTGTTCTCTCGCATAGAAAACGAGTTTTGTCACTCTTCGACTTCGAAGGTAGACGGTTTGTTGAAACTCTCTGATATCACGTCCAGCTCGATTTCACATTACCTATTTGAAGGTGGCAAATAACGTTAGCAGCCGGCTGCAGCTGCAGCAATGCTTGACTTTATAGATATGGGTATGGTGTTTGTGATGTATACAACGAGAAAACTTGGGGGCTCTTGAAGAGCTCCGCTGGCCACGTTGCACCTGGTGACATGGCCAGCAGTTCTTCTTCGGGGCAGAATCAAAAGACTTCCCCCCTCATCGCACTTTCAGTTACGGGAGGGCGATGAAAGCTCAGGGGCTACAGCCGGAGATCGCTCATAGGAGCAGCTGCTCATCCGGCCGTCATCTAGAGACTGGGCCCTCGGGCTATAAGTCGACCATTTACTGCCTGCGGAAGATGCGGCTGCGGCGGACGGGCTTCTTGTTCCTGCAGTCCTCCCCCTCGGCGTTGTTGTTAGTATTGTTGTTGTTGCCGGATATGGGGGTAGTAGTCGTAGCCTTCTCGACCTCGGTCCCGTTGACGCTGCTACTGCTGCTGCTTCCGCCAGTCCAGACGGCAGGGCCGGGCATGGGATGGGCCTTTTATGCGCCGTAGATGCTGAAGTTGAACGAGGGGTCGGACTTCTTGTGGCCGCCAGGGAACTTGATCGTGGGGCCAGGGGTGCCGTTGCCACCGCCGGTGATCTTAACTTGAGGTCGGTCAAGAGTGTCCGTTTTGAACCAATGCGGCCGTCACTGTCAGCCGGCTCTGTTGGTTTCTTACATGGCCTCGATCCTTTTTTTCCGCCCCGGCGGACAGCTTTCTTTTGATGGTGGACGACTGAAGCTCCGAATGAAGTATGTGATAATGAAGAGGATGACTCCTTGGACTTGCCGTTGCCTTCAGACACCCTTCGTGTCCTACGAGCTGGCTTAAGATGAGCAGATGTAGACATCAAGCAATAGGCTGCCACCACATCATCTCTTTGAAACGAGATGAAGCCAACAAAGAAGGATAGTATTCAGATAGAATCGCTCTTGGCCGGATTTCAACTCAAGCGCTTAGAACACGCCATCCCAGTTTCTGTATTAGTATCTCGGGGTAAGTTAGCACGTCGGACAAGCGCCTAGAACACTCATTCGCCCAGTTTTGGAGAGCCGCTAGTCGTTTTTGCTGGTAAGACATTTATTGTATGTGTTCAGAGACGAGGACAAGTCATACAGTCCCCGAGATGGACGGATTGGGACGAGGGTTGCGATACTATTACCTTCGGGGCGGACGAGGTCAGGACCTTGTCGATGGCCATATCTCCCCGAACTTGAGATGGTTCGACAAACCATGCTAGTAAACGTCGCTGAAAGCACAGATCTTCTCCGGGGGCTTAGGGATGAGAGCCGATTGTTCTTTCCGGGAGACAGAACTTTTGGCCATGCCCACCATCGTAGGATTACATGAATTCAGATATCGTCATGTCCTTGCGTCACATACAATGTCTCTTGGTGCCCAATTGCGTACACGACGTCTCTGGCCAATGCCTCTCCACAGACTTGAAAGCATACCGTGCCCTCGTCACGTTCTCCGAGGCCCCTTGTTACAGCATCGTCAGAAGCCACAGTCTGCTGCTAGAGTTTCTCGGCGGCGCGTACCGCAGCCTTCCGTCTCATCAGATTCTTCTCGTCCTCGCCCGCCTCGAATCTCTTCACGAGATCATCCGGGTCAAACCTTGTCCCGCGAGGGTCCCGAGCAAACTCGGCGCTCCTCATGTACCGAACCGCCTCCTCCTTGGTCTCGAAGACGTCGACCTGGGTCTCGATCTTGTTGCCGTCCGGGTCTCTGTAGTACATGCTCGTGGACATGCCGTGGTTCGCGCAGTAGACGGGCTCGATGCCCAGCTCCTTTCGGGCCTTGTATGACTGCACCAGGTCGCCCAGGGAGTCGAACGTGAGGGCGAAGTGGTCCATGCCGACCGCGTTGTCCGGTTTCGGCACGGCGTTCGGGTCGTTCAAAATCGCCAGGCGGTGGTGCTCGTGGTCCCAGGTGATGAACGTCAGGAGGTCACCCGAGGAGGTGATCTTGGCATTGAGAAATTTGCGATAGAAGTCAACCAATCTTTGCGGGTTTTTGGTCCGGAGGACCAAGTGAGCAAGGTCCGAGGGCCGGCAAACCCCTGCGGGAGCTTCCAGAGCCATGTCGATCCGTTTGGAGACGTTGTTTTGTCCGGTTTGGGTTTCTGGTAACTGTGATCACCACTGTGCTGTGAGGCTTTTCAGGGTGGTCTGAGAGGAAGACTGTCCTATTTGAAGCCCTCCAGGGCGCACTTGTGACGCGTTGAGGCCCGCCACACCTCGGAGCCTAATATGTTTCACGGCATGCACGTGTGCACTCCGTCTCCGGAGCGCACTGGACTGAGAACCAGACGAACGCGCTGCGAAACCAAGCAATCCTGGTGTTGGGGATGGTGGTCGGTGGGTGTGTACAAGCTGGAATCGTTTGCCCGACAGTCCCAGTCTTCTGCCCGTCGCCCCGTCGCGGCACGGGAGGGCAAACACCCGAACCAAACATCCGTCCGCACAGCACTCGAAACTCTGCCTTCCTTCCAACAGGCATCAGATGGCTTCTGGCCTACCCAGTGATGCTGAGTACACGTGTAGGTTGTGAAGTTGTTGTGTCGAAGTGACCCGGGCGTTTCCACAGGTGACGGCGAGATGGGACGACGGGAAGCACGCTTGGTCGTCATATTGACATACACCTTACGCCTACTGCAGTATTAGGTCAAAAGCACGTAAGGGCTCTTACTAAGATTACCTTGTAAGAATAGCTTTACTTAGGAGTCATCCGCCATAGAGGAATGGTCATAGCTGCTTAACCTGTAATGTAGCCCTTAGTACCTCTAACACACCTAGAAATAGACGTGAACAGAGGCAATGTACATTTTTGGCCCTTACCGGAGTTATTCTTGGTGGCTACCCCGCACCTGAGGCCCTGTCGCCGTCGATGAGATGGTGAGCTCAAGCATCTATTACTGAGAAGTCAAGTGGAAAGTAGGTGTCTTCTAACTAACTAAGGACGAAGAGTCCCTTGAGATGGCCCTCCAAAGCCCTGAGCCCTGGTCTCTACTGACAGATGGTCGACGAGGGCTACAGTTGGCGCCTGTGCCTGGAGAGTGCAGGCGTACAGCCGTCGTCTTATTAATAAATCAAGCTCCCCAAGCTGAAGCATAGACTTCCACTCCACGAACGCTGCCCGCTCTATTTCTAGCAAGAGGTTGATGCGATCCACGTATCTTCACTTACCTAAAGCTAGTGACAACGAGAGCGAAGCAGTCCCCCGGTCCATCGAAATGTCGCCTCACAGCTCATCCTTTTCGCTTCCACTACCTGTCTGTGTACTCTCACGACTCTGGCACAGTCGCCCGTCCGACCTGGGTGACCAGAGGTCTCCCCCAACCGCCGTGCTTCCGTAAAAGACGTGGTCGGGGTCGTATTTCTGTTTGATGCCCAGGAGCTTGCCATAGTTTCCGCCGTAAAAGTTCTGTTTCCAGTCGGGATCGTTGGGGTCCGCCTATCGGCATCTGTGAGTTTCTAATACCCGAAGAATAGGATCATGGTGAAAAGCAACAAGGTCCGGACATACCTCACTAGCATAGGTTCCCGCATGTGGAGCAATCCTCTGGAGCCCCGACGCCAGCTTGGTGGATTTCATCCTTGTGAGTTCCATGGCTCTTCGGCACCGCCGTCATTGCTGGTCGGTTTTGGCTCTCGTCAGCCAGCGAATTTCTTGCCTCGATGCGGTCTCGGATCAAGGCCACTTACATCGTGAACACGGTGTCAATCAGCATCTCTCTCCAACCAGCATGGACTGAGTTGTCAACGTCCCGTCCAGCCGTCGAGAGGTTGAATCCCATGAACAACTGCATGGCACCTTGGTCTTGCAACCTGAAGCTTTCCTCAATCAACGCTCGGCTACGGTTGCCAACCATGCGATTGCGGGGGATGAACCAAGAGCCGCCATAGACGGCGTTGGCGACGCCTTTTCTTTGAGCCTGAGAGACGGCCTTGAAAAACTCTCCGTAACTCGGAAACGGAATCATGTTTTTCTCGTAGTCGACGCTGAGGTTGTCCAGGTGGGCCAGGAAGGGCTCGAGCAGACTGTCGACCTGGGCTGGGGTGAGATCTGGAGCCGACAGAGCCATGATATCGAAGCCATGTCGGCCGAAAGAATACAGAGGTTGACACCCTGCAGCGACAAGAGCAGGGAGGGTCAGGTGGAAAACCTCGATCGCGCCGATGAAGTCCTCTTCCCTCAGACCCATTGCAGAAAACTTGAGAGTTCCCAGCGTGACGGGAACTTCGGAGTCAGCCTGAACGGTTGTTGACAGAACCACGCCGTATGAGCCGCCGCCACCGCCGCTCAACGCCCAGTACAGATCCCGATTCCTTTCACGATTGGCGACCAGGTATTCCCCTTTCCCATCAATGACTTCCTACTCGAGGGCTCAATCCGCCGACAGCCCGTACCTCGAGGACAGCGACGAGTGTCCACCCCCGAGGGTGTAGCCGCCGGCGATGCCGACAGTCGGGCCATTTCCAGACACCACAAGCAGGTCGTGCTTGGTTGCGAAGCTGACTGCTTCGCGTCCCAGGACGCCGGCGCCCATTTCGATGGCTTTCCCGACATAGTGCTCGTCTTCCCAGTCAATCACCTCGAGGGACCGAGGATGATGCATCCAGACGGCGAGGGAGCCTGCGCCTGTGGATTTTCCCAAGTAACTAGTAATTAACCATTTGGGTTAGTGACATTTCCCAAACTTTTTTTTGAGGATATAGAATTTCGACGGACTTACTCATGGCCGGTGTTTCGGATCACAAAACGAATGTTGTTCTCCTTGGCGAAGCGAACAGCCTGCGAGGCATCGTCGGCGCTGGACACGTTGACAACGTACAGCGGGTACCCTCCCAGCCCGCAACCGGTTGATCTATCGGCAAACGGGTCACAGGACTCGCCCAGAGCAGCTGCCCAGAAGCTGCTCATGGGCGAGTGGCTCGTCTCCAGGCTGGGAACCGTCTCAGCAACCCATCGTCTTTCTATCAGGCATCAGGAGCTTACTGGGTGTCGGGGTCGTTCCACGCTGCCCTTATCGCCTGGCAGGCCTCCTCGTGGTAATTCGGATCATGGCAAGGGGCGCCGATGGGTACGGTGCGTTTCAATCTCCCGCCCGGAGTGCTGTTCAGCTTCGCCCAGTGGGCACCAGTCGGCCAACACGGGTCGCCTGGAAAGCAACGGCAGGTTTCCGCATCAGCAGCAACCAGCCTGCCAGGCAGGGGGTGAGTCAGGAGGAGAAGTGTTGCAAGGGACTTTATGATCCAGGAAACGGTGGCATCCATCGGCCGAATGCTTGCAAAGAGAACCTCATACTCTTCGTCGTCGGGGAATCCTGTGTTAAATACGTCCAGGTGCCATATCCTGTCCTTCAAGCAAGTTCCCAACCAAAGACAAGAAATCCAGCTCCCCGACTTGAAGGGTCAAACAGAACCTGAAGAACCTCGCCCTGCCAGGCTTCGCCGTACGACTCTCTGAGGATGTGGCTAGCGCTGACCAGTCCGACCATCAAGGAACCAACCAACACAGCCAATGATGAGGGTGGCGCATGCAGCAACGGCCGCGACAGACATACTGGCCGGGCATGGCAGACGCATTGGCTGGAGATCCTGACGGTGACTGGTCAATGGTCAAGACCTGGGCCGGTCTACAAGCATTGCAAGCGTTCCTTCAAGGGCGCCCCCCCTCTTCGTGCGTCAAGAATTGTTGGCCTGTGATCTCCCTCAGAATAACTAAAGAAAAAGAGTGTTCACTCGCGAAGTGCATCCGCCAAGTGCTGCCATACGCAATGTCTTGATGGACGCTCAACGTCTCCCGATCGGCACTCGGGCCGTGACCCACGCGGGTGGCCGGGAAACGTCCGCCGGTTTCCCGACGGTCACGGGGCATCTCGGCTGCCAAAGCCGCGTCTTTTCCAGTATCAATACAGACAACATATACCTCTCCAATTGCCGGCCTGTGACTGGACCGGACTCTATAAAAAGTATGCCTCATACGTACCAGGAGGAAGTGACAACCTCATTTGGACTCAAGTCGTTCCAAGTCTAAACCGAGCTCGAGTCCGTCAGAACGTTGCAGACGCTTTCACTGACAGCTGAGGTTTATTGTCGAAAAAATACCGAGAGACGCGGCCCTTGCAACGCTGAAGCCAGTGGCCCTGGGAATGTCAGCAACAACTTCATGTAAACCCATCTGGAATGTATCAGAGAGTCGGTACCTTCTTAGTGTCATCACCAAAGATCGCCCATTATACGTACACCAGTCCAAGTCCCATCAAAGCACACACCAGTACATTTGCTCGACGGGGGACAGTGACCTTCTAGAAACCGAACGCGAACCTGGTGATAGCCGTCGCCCCCACGAGCGTGATCGTAGAGTCGTCCCATCCGAGCTTCCGGTTGGCCGCTTGGACTGAAACCCGGAGGGCAGTTGACATGACGAGGAAAAGGAACAAGACAAGGGTGATGGCAACCGAGATAGGCCCTACGTCCTCGTCGGGGGGGGGGGGCTCGTCTCGGACAAGAAGGCTACTCGACGTCTTGAAGATCTCGAGTAGGTCGCCCATGGCTTACTTGTGAATGCCAACGACTTGTCGGAAATCAATCGGCTGTTGAAGGGTTTGGTGTCTCAGAAACGCATCGCGCGGCATAACCTCAACTTGTGGGAGGGAACCAGGCCCCTTCGTCCACTTCTCCCCCCTTTTTAGAGAATCTTGCTGGCCGAACTGTGTCGGCACAAGCACCTTTTCCTCACAAACCTTGTCAAAGACTCAAGACCAATCTGTTTAGGATGCATGATTGTGGTCTGGCCAACTGGGAGGGCCTCGAAAGCCCCAGGGACTGCCAACACCACGCCCTCCAGTTACTTCTGCTCCTCCCATTCCTTCAACCACGCTCGCACAAACTCGACCTCGAACCCTGGGCCTCTTTCACCGGCGTCGGAGGCAACTCGGCCGTAGTCTCGTTCCCGAAAATCCCGTTCTCGTCCCAGTGGTGGACGGCATCGCCGGCGATGACCAAGCTCGGCTCCTCCGTGGTGAACGCGGGCCTCGCCAGCCCGATCTTGTTGAGGCTCGCCGCGCGCCACGGGTCCGCCTCGCCGTCGATGATGGCGACGCGCGGGTAGCTGAAGCTGTGACCGCCGTACTTGTTGATGGCGTCGACGTCGGGCGGCGCCGTGATGTTGAAGGCCCTGCGGCAGATCCTCGTCGTGAAGTCCATGTCAATCAGGCGGGAAATCAACCCGAGTCGGGATCCGGGGACACCCGATCCCGTCTGGAGGTAACCCCATCTATGACCAATCGTTAGGTTCTACCCCCCCACCGAGAAGCAATTGGAGACTTTGCTTACTGCGAACAATACCGGTAGGCCCAGAGGCGCCAAGACGCGTTGGTGTCGTCGGCGGCGTAGACATCATCGTCTCCGGGCCCGAAGCACTCGTCCTGCGTCTTGCGGCACGTGGACACTCTGGTGAAGTTGACGTAGCCGATGTAGTTCTTGAACCGCGGAACCGGCTCCTTGACCTCGGCCTCGTACCCGTCAGCGGTCAGCAGGTAGCGGAGAGTGGAGTCCAATTTCCCCGTCGCGGGCCGGATGATCTCGTTGGAGGTCATGTTACCGTAGTAGTGAGTACTAAGCGATTAGGTGCACCGGGGACAGTGTCGTTCGCCAACAATCGGAGGGTCGCCGACTCCGAGGCTGTGCGAACTGCGGCTTCAAGCTCGGACTCGCGGCGAAAGTCCTTCCATATCTCGGGCAAGCCGAGCTGCGGACCCAGGGCGGCCGTTACCCGGGAGAGGCCGAGGAGGCCTACGATCAACCGAGACGAAACCATCACAACAATTCAGTCCTAGGGGAGGAAACGTGACACGAAACTGGGAAGAACGGTGTTGGGGCAGGTAGGCAAGTTGCTGCTGCCCCGTGAACAAGTCGATATATTATGAGCCATTTCGCGACACCGCAGATCACCAGTGACCCCCCAGCGGATGCCGCGTGGTCGTACGGGTGGCCAGGGGTTCCGACTGCCTCTGTTCACACCCGAATGCTACCTACCTCGTCGGAATTCGGGTTTGGTTCGACATCGCCATCCTGTTGTGTAAACTTCGATGGCCGACCTTCCTGAAAGGCGCAAAGTCGTATGCGAGATGGGGCCGGCCAAGCTCGAATCCCCTGTCTTTTGGACGTCACCGATGATCAAGTGGCGATACGCCAGCCGCTCGCTGCGAGGGATCAGCGGGTTTTTTCTGTGCGTCCGTGGGCCATCTGACGGTTTTGCTGGCCCGACAGTGTTCCGCATCATACGGACGGAGGACCGGGCAAGCCCTGGCCGCATCGGACCCCGTCCGGCCCCACTCGGTGCCGACCCGATCCACTTTTCTAACGGTCGCCACGGTGAATCGAGTCCCCATTGCACCGGGGTACGTACCCTTCCAAATGCCGCTTACTCGGTCGGCCTTACCCTCCCGCCTCCGTCCCACCCACCCCCGGGATCTGGACCTGTCCATCTGCACTCCCTGCATGCACAAAGCAAGTCGGCTGACCTCGCCACAAAGCCGGCGCCCCCTGCCCAGCCCAATGAAAACATCCGTGCCTGTCCAATGAGAAGCGATATTGGAATGTGGTGAGATTCCAATGCATCTGGAGGAAAGGGGGGGGGGAAGGAGGAGGAGGTCAAAAATGAGTTGAGTATCTGCGGCATAGGACCCAGGAGTCGGCAAGCGATATAGGGGGCAAACGAGCATTGGGCGAGACAGCACGCTCGACTAGTGAATGTTCAAGGCTCGGGAAGCTACGGATTCGGGAGGTTTTCAAGTTCATCAGATTGTGGTATATTGGTATAGAAAGATGAGATGGTGCGGCGAGGATGAGCCTAACAGCAGCCACAGCCGCATAAAGAAGCTTGCCACCCATCTCGGTCATGCAAAATAAAGAGTAGGCAGCACGTCTTCGTCGTTCCCGTGTCCTCGTGACATTAAATCTTTAGTAACTCCCTCGACAGAATAACAGGGGACACAACACGCTCGCTCGCTCGCTCAGGTGGTTTGATTGTCGCGCTAGGAGTGGCTGAACGCTCTAGACCTCCTGGACATTGATGACATCGCCGTAGCGGTCGACGGCGACGGCCTTCTTCTGGGTGGAGGCCTTGACGGGGTTCTTGGCGGAGAAGATGTGGTCGAGCTCCTCGAGCTGTGTTTCAAAAAAGAGTCAGCATTTATGATGGGAGGTGAAAAAGGTTTGAGTAACAACTTACAGTGTGGCCCTTGGTCTCGGGGATGTAGAAGTAGATGATGACGGTCTGAATGGCGTCCCAGATGGTGAAGATGATGTAGGTCTTCCAGGCAATCTGCTCCATGGAAACGGGCCAGGCGAACTGGTTGAGGAGACCGGCGGCGTTGACAGCCAAGTTGGAGAAGGCCATACCCTTGGCACGCATCTCAAAGGAGAGGACCTCGACGGGGTAGAGAGCCTGGAGAGGGGTGATACCGACGGAGTAGACGCTGCCGAAGATGAAGATCATGGCCAAGCATGCCTGAGAGGCGGCTGGGTTGTCGAAGATGGGAGCACCGCCGTCGGTCTCGCCGATCTGGGACTTGGAGAGGATGCCGGAAGCGACGGTCATTCCGAGCCAGACGACCGTGCAGGCGGTGAAGGAGAAGAGGAGGAGAGGGCGGCGGCCGACCCTGTCGACAAGGAGGGCACCGAAGATGGCGAAGGCGAACTGCTGGCAGGAATTGATGAGGGTGATGTTGGCCTGCTGGATGGGGTGCGTGTAGCCGGCCGTGTCGAGAACGGAGCCGAGGAAGTAGGAGAGAACGGCGTTGCCTGCCCACTGACCGAAGATGGAGATACAGACGTTGCAGCCGAGACGGTAGACGGAGGCGCGGTTGCGGAACAGCGCGCGGTAGTCCCACCAGCGCTTGTCGGCGCCGTCCATGTTGAGCAGCTCCTCGTACTCGTGCAGCTGGAGCTTGACCCAGGCGGAGTCCGGGTTGCCGTTTCCGTGGTACTTGGTCAGCACGGCGGCCGCCTGGTCCTTCTTGTTGTTGACGAACAGCCAGCGCGGTGACTCGGGCAGAAACAGGCAGAACAGGCAGATCAATCCAGAGAACAACGCCTGGAGCCTGCCAAGGGGGTTTAGTATCTCGTATACCAGCAGACAGACAAGAATGCCGCGCGGGTGAACTCACCAGGTAATGAGCCGCCAACTAGCGTCTCCCTTGATGTCGAGAGCGCCGCGGGCAGCGCCGGAGGCGATGATGGCGCCGGAGAACCAAAGTGTGTTGTACATGGCGCCGACGACTCCTCTGAAGGCGGGGTGGTTGAGCTCGATAACCATCATGGGGCCGGCGGATGCAGCGATGGAGACACCGAAACCGAGGAAGAAGCGGCCACCCATGAATTGGCCGGTGCCGGAGGCGGTGGCCTGAATGCAGGTCCCGATGATGACGATGGCGGCACCGATGAACATACCGATGCGGCGGCCCCAGGTATCAATGGCAGGACCGACGAAGGGCAGGGCGACGACTCCTCCGATCTGGTACATGGAGGCGATGATGCCGGCCCAGATGCCGTCGTTCTTTGCGCCGTAGCGTTCCTTGAAGGAAGGGTTCTGGAGCAGGTTGTTGATGAGGGAGCCGTCGTATCCGTTCATGGTGGAACAGAAGAAGCCGACCAGCGAGAAGGCGTAGATGTAGAGCTGGGGCTTGCTCCAGGCGCTGGGGGGTTCCTTGATCATGGCCTCGTTGAAGGCCTCGGAGCCGGTGATGACCTTGGTCTCGACCTCCTTCTGCAGACAAGAGACACGTTAGGATATGTGGCAGTCCGGATAGGAGGCAGCGTATGAGAACGCGCGTTTTGGACATTGGGGGCTTACCTTCTCGGAGTCGTCATGGTCGCGGGTGTGGATCGTGTCCACGGCGTCGATCTTCTCGGTCATGGCTGCGGTGTATGGCACGCTGCCAGAGACGCGGATTCCCTTTTCGTTGCTTAAGGTTTTCCGGTAACCCACAAAACCCGGAGTTAGGAGTAGGGGTGGTTTGTGGTGCGTAGAGAGGAAGAGAGAGCGGCGGATGGGATGAGGAAGGGGGAGATGGAGAGCTCGAGACGAACAGGCCAGGGATCGCGGGAACACGCCGAGGTTTTATGATTTTCGTCGGACTCGTCCCAATCAATCAATGCCTGGGGGAAATCCTTACTTTGACGGGGGGGTAAGCACTGGGGGAGAAACCATACGGATACCCTTGGAGGAAAACGCGGTGCCTCCTCCAACCCCAAATGCCTATTGAGCTAGTTTGGCCGTTTCGAGCGTACCACCCCCCCATGCATCGTAGGGGGTGGGAAAGACGGGCCATTCCCATATGGGGACTGAAAATGGCGGCTGGACAAGACAAATCCTCCTTGGGACTTTGCTTGTACTGGCTGGGCAGAGATCGTTGGTTGCACCACCCTCGTTCACAACCACCCCTGATGCCCCCCCCCCTTGTCCCCTCACTGCAAGGTAANGGGGGGGGGGGGGGGGGCTGCAGGTGCTGATTGCCACTTTGACCTGGACCAACGGGGCCAGGCCGCCTACATCCGATGAACGGGTAGAGAACAGTCATCTGGCGGAACGCTGTCGCCGGTTCTCGCCTACGAAGCTGGGTTGTCTAGGCCACGATCCATCCACAAGACTCGCTCTCAAGACTGCGGCTGTGGCGGTTGCCTTGGAGAGCATGGCACGGCTTGGCAGGCACTGGCTAAGCATCCTCTCTACGTTCTGTGATGGCTGCGTTGCAATCAATCTGGATGAGATGAAAGGCTGTCGGGGGTGGTGGTTCATTGAGGAATCCATGGTAGTAGGCGGCGTCCCCTTTACTCCCCCCGTTCTCCCTCCAACACGGAAGCCCATCCAGTGCCGTTGCGTTCATGTATAGGGCCGCTAGGTTAAGGCAGTTTGAAACAGTTCTACTTGGAGATGCTGAATGGCAGCAGGATAGACGAAACGGCGAGAGATCTGCTGGTTAAGTTTGTGAGAAAAAAGGGTGTCTTTTTTTTCGCTGATGACTCAGGCCGTTAGTTGGAGCCCATTCGCCCATAAAGGTCAAGCGTAAACCACCACCGGGAGGCGTTTGGCGTGATCAGCCCAGGACGCGCATCGAGTTTCGACTCTATTCGTCTTCCAACGGCTCCATGGACTATCGACGCCGCCAGGTGGAGAAAGACAAGCATCGCCGCTGCTCTTTGCAGTCTGTCCGTCTGCTCTCTCCCGGATCAGCGGGTCGACGGGCTCCGCACGCCATGTCAGGGTGTGTGTGTGTGTGTGTGTGTGTGTTTGTTTTGGGACGCTTCCTGACAATTGACTGGCTTCGATGGAGTTGCGCTGGAGAAATGGAGAAGCGCCAAAGAAAGTTTTTTCTGGATCTGGGGATGGAGGGAGGGGGGGGGTGTGAGTGGGCTGGCTCATGGAGTTGCTGGGCCGTCTTGCCTCACGTCGCCAGTGTCGTTTCGTCGACTTGGGCGGCGACGCCAACCGGCGTGTGATCGGGAGATATTCTCCTTGGTGGCAATAGCTTCTTTGATGTCGAGCCGCCGGCCAAGGCTGGGAAGTCGAATCATCGTCTGGCCAGGTTCGGCAACCGGGGTTTGCTCACACAAACGCATGATCCGGGGGCACGACACTATGCCAGCAAAATCAGACACGAAATTCCCGGGCGTGTAGAGGTGCTCAGGTGNGGGGGGGGGGGGGGCGCGCGTTGAGATGGGGAAGTGAGAGGCCAGATCTGGAGAAGCGAGACACCAACCCCAACTGGGGCAGAGTCGACTCCAGCCCGGCCCGTCTTTCCATGTGGCCTGAGGGCCAGCAAGGCAAGGAGGACCGCGGCCGAGTTTCAACTGTTGACAGTTTGGTTGCCCTTGTCTTTGCAGGGATGTTTCTTACTAAGGTCCGCAACCCAGCTCACGCCGGCAGTTTGTATGACATCCCAGGTATCTCGTCATAGTATCCGTAGCAGGCATTTGGAGGCCTTTTGAGGAGGAAGAAGAAGAAGAAGAAGAAGAGAAACTACCCAAGGGAACATGGCCGCTCCCGTCTGTGCAATTTGCCACGGCATAGACTCGACACCAAGAAAAGTTAGATGATGAGCTAACAGAGACATGTATTCCCCTTCCTAATACCTATCAACTCCTCTGAAGCTGGCATCTCAGGTAAAAGGCGGGAAACCCGAGGCCCCTCGACATACTGCGGTGACAAGGTGACAATATCCATGTTCCACAACCCATAATGGGCGCCCCAAATCCTCTCTCCGCACCAACGTGACGCTATTCCTATCTGATAGACGGGCCGCCTTCCTCCGCGCTAAAACCGTGCTCAATACGGCATCCCATCCCAGGGCCGCCTGCGATCGCCGGCCCACCCAATCAATCCCCTGTTGAGGCCGGGTTCTTCGTCTCTTGCTCCCTCCCCCCCCCGTCCCAAGCCGACAGGACGACGACGGGCGTGCGTTCGACAGATCCGTCGACTTGGGATGAGAAAATTGAATTATGCTCCCGAGCGGAACGGGAATAGACATGTGCCAACTAACGAAGAGCTACGGACGCTCATCATGCCCCTCTCATAGGACCGGCCGTCATGTGCCCTGGGTCCTCCTGGGGGGGTCCACGGCTGTTCAGTCCGTTCTTATTTCCAGTTCTGTTGGCCAGCCGGCCGAGACTGGTGGAATCATGATCCAACAGGCGGCCCAACAACGACGATGCACATGGACACACACGCGACCCGTCGACGCGGATCCCGTTGCCAGCCTCCCCCTCCCCGGGCTTGTTGGTCGGATCACGGCATGGCCCCCTGTCCCTCGCCTTGTCTCGACTCATCCCGACGGTCACTTGCTCGCCTAAGGATCGTAGTCGAGAGGAGCTGAATACCCAATGAGGTCGACTAGACGGCCGTCCTTACACCTCGAGCCACACATGCTGAGTCCCGCTCGAGGGTGGAATTCTCCCTAAATCGAACGGGCCGCATTCCAACGCCACGCTGCGTTCGCCCAGTTCACCCGCACCCCCCGCCCCGGCCTCCTCGACAACTTGACGCTATGCTTGCAGCTTGTTCACGGGAGCAAGAGGACTCGCCAACTACTCACCGATCCAGGGGTGAAGGATCCGAAAGCCGCCCCTCGTGCTGCGCCGCAGGTGGGCGTTCGAGACGCCCGGCGGCGGCCCTGGCCACCCGGTTCCGAGGCCTACGTAGTACAGAGGACTGAACCGATTATCACGGCAGCCTTGGGCAAGAAGGGGCTGATGGCGGTTGACGGGCAAACATCGCGCGCGCTTCGAGGCTTCTTAGTGGTTCCCATGCCTGAAATATCTTGCCCCGAAAAGCCAAAATGCATCAGCCTCTCGCTCTTGTTAGCCCCTTGCATCCCACGTAATGACACCATGGCCCAGCACATCATGCTTTTAAAAAAGAAAAGGATATGGAGATTTCGGAGCGGTAATTCCACCTTGTCATGATCTGCCTCGATCCGACACTCATCGTCTTTGTGCTCCGCGGTGGAGCCGATGGTATCTTGTTTTCCCGGAAAGCATTAGACTCTTGAATTTCAAATCCAAACTGAGCAGCCCATGGTCGGGCATACGAATTTCACTCGAAGAGGCTGTAGTGGTTTTTTTTTGGGGGGGGGGTTTTTTTTTTTTTTTTTTTTTTTTTTGAGATTCCATTTCACCACCCAAAACTTTTTTCTTACAGAAACGCTCATGGTTCAACGAGACCGAGCCACTGCACTTCTCAAATCTTGGTCGGCAAAAAACACTGAACCGACCATGGTATAACAAACTATACACTCTCTTGGCAGATCTCGATAGAACGCTTCGGGCCGCCAAGACAACCCATATTGATTGATCCTCGATGAAGGACCGTCTCACGGCCAAATCTTGCCACGAAGACTCCTATTGCCAGCTGTTGTCACCTCCCGTGTCCGTGAATACCTTGGGCTGGATGGCTATAGAGTGGAGAGGCGCCTTGCGGCTCACGTGGGAGTTGACCGGTGGCTTCAAAGCCTCTGATGCGGTCCATGAGCTATGTGATGCTGTGATATATCATGGGTTCTCCCGTCCCACACGCACACCATTACCAAAAAGACGAATGTTGAAGACAAAAGCCTGCCGCTGCCTGGTTCGCTTGATATAGAAAAAGACAACAGTTGCCAGCTTGTGCCTTTCCAAGGACTGCAAATACGCTATCAGGATACCACGGCTCAGCCTTTACTTTTGACAACAAAAGGGCCCTGGGAAAGGGGCACACCAACCGGCCGGCAAGTGGACGACTAGACTTTCGGGTCTGCATCCAGGCCTGCCTGTAATATTGCATGCATGATCACCGCCCAACACAGACGAGCGGAGCCATGGGGAAAGGCGTCAACAAACCACCCCGCCCAGATTGGATAGGTCTCCTCTCGCCCAGCGGTTCCGACACACACCCAGACCCCGAAGCGGATTCAAAAGGCCACTCGCGGCACGGCATTCCGCCAACCAGCAGTTTCGAATAGGTTGTTGGGGTTAAAGATCTGGGCCTCCCTGTGGACCCCCGAATTCTTGCAACACCAAAGCTCGCACCGGGCGGAGCTAACGGATCATCTTTCCTGAATGGAGACCGGGGGGGGGGGGTGCCACCCTCCAGCCCTCCCCCGACATGCGATCCGCGGCTCTGGAACCGAGCCCCTCCTAGCTGCAGCACCATGCGAGTCCCTGCGGCCCAGGAGCTCCGGGCATCCCATTCTCCTGGTGAGATCAAGCACTGATTGACCGGCTTGTCTACTTCTCCCTGATATGGACGAATGCCGGGTCATGTTGGTGGCGGCTGGAATATATGATCATCACGTGTGCGTCTACGACGAGACGAGGCAGCGTCGAGGCTTGCAGGTTTACCGGCTGGGCGAACTTATGTTTTTTTGGACAATGATCCCCCTCGGCACTCCTCACTCCACGATCCTTCAACCTCCCTTCCTGTCGTTGTCTTCTTCCCCCGGTGTGACCGTCTACCCTATCAGGCTATCACATGCCCGCCAGATCGAATATCTTGTCTCGCGTTACCGACGAAAGCGGTGGTTCTTGATGATGTGGGGAGAGCCGTGTTCTTCGAGGCCGCCGAGCATGCCGGAGTCTGGGTCTCTTGGCTCTTTCGGGGTGGCGTCGCGTGTCTTCCGTTAGGGTCGTATTCCTTTTAGGTGGGGGATGCATTTCTGGAAATGACCCCCCCCCCCCTCCCCCGAGTCCTAATCCTACTATTGTCTTCCTAACAACCGACATTTTGTCATGACTCCCTGGCTGCTTCAGTCGAATTCCTCCAAACTATCGTGTCGTCCTACACCCAGTCTCGTCAGACATCGCGTCAGCCCTAAACAGAGCCACTCGCTCGGAGACGATGTCTGCCCGGCAAGATCTTCATCTTCAAGGCGAACGGTTGTGTGGGCTAGGATGATTCTTCTTCCAATGACCTAGAACTTTTGACGATGACGGGAGCGCTCATAACCTGCATCCCATTTTTCAGATTCTCCTCTTGATCTTCCATCACGGCTGCCTCTGCGGAGGAACCTCCATGGATGAAGCATTTCCATGCCCGGGGACGCCCCTTCATGGCGGTGCTCTGGTTCAAAGCAATGCTTCCCTACCCATCAAACCACATCTTTGGTAACCTCCAGCTGACCTTGTGTCATTATCTGTCCAGGTCTTCGACATTGTGTTCTCAGTTCCTTCGAACCACCCCACTGAAAATGTCTTCGGATCGTACAATTCAATATCGACGAGTGTATATTCGCAAATGCCCGTACCTTGCGCGCCATGGTCGATCTCGACACACGGGAACAGGTGTCAACCCTATCAGCCCGTCAGCCCTGCGTCCCTTCTCGTCTCTATTGCCTCGCTGGGTCGTCGAGGTCATCGTTTTTCATCGAATCGATAAGAACCGTGATCAGTGGGGCTGGAACCTGCCATCATGCAAGCGGCTCGCTCAGAACCTTGGTTGTAACATGATCCTATCAATCTAGGCTCGCAAGACGGCTGCACTTTTTGCTAGCTGAGCGGCTAGAACGAACGTCCCCGAATCACCAACAGGTACTGCTTAACGCCACCGTTGTACCAACTTTTGCAGTACCGGCGGCCCCCGGTAATGAAAGTCTTGCGAGAAACAAAAACTTTGTCTCTTCCAACACGCCGCTGGATAGACTTTTCCGTCAGTGTTGCCTCCTAGATCGACTCTTTCAGGATCTGTTCTACGGTTTGTTTTGGCACAAATCATAGGTAGGGTAATCGATCGTCGGATCGTCTAGGTAATAACCTCGCTTTCTGGGTGTTTTGCTTGCTATGAAGGAGTGAAGTCAAGGGCCCCTGCAGTGAATGGCATGCCCAAAGCCCGGCCTTAACCCTAAATTCCTCCTAGTTATTATTATCTCCAAACTCCGCATGGAATCAACAGGGTGCCTTACGACGTCTTCCTATGTATTCATCCACGTAGCGACTACTCAGTATTTGTCACGAGGATATAAACCACAATTGCTGTGCTGCAATTGTGGTTTATATCCTCGTGACAGTATTTCAGGCCACGCTTCTTTTGTCTGTGTGGTGACTACCTGCTATGCTAAGCCAGAATCAATGCCTTTGAATGATGGGAAATACCACCTCTGGGAGCGACAATCCTACTCAGCCTCATGAAATATGCACCGCACCATTGCAGGTTGTGTTTGATTTCTCTATTTTCCCAGTGTGCGAACAAAACTGTAACAATAATAGAGAGAGAATGACGAAACCATAGAACAGTTGAGTAGCAAATCCCGACTGTTCAACCCGTCAAGTCTACCTCAAATTGTCGCAAATAAGTTTTCTGGTTGAGCCGTCTAGGGGCATTTTTCAGCGAGAAATATCCAGTAACCGCCTCTCAAAAGGGCAGCCCGGGAAAAAAATGAGCGTTGTTTGGTCTTCTCAGTTCCAAGTCAGAGACTGACCTCGGCTCAGAGCGCGCTCCGGGCTCCCTTGCGAGGTTGATGGCGTAACAAGGAACTTCGGCGGTCACTCGCCTGGACACGAGCCGAGGGTGCATCAGAGTGCCACCGATATCAATAGTAGCAGTAATCCGAAAGTTTTCCAACAGTCCGAGAGTTCATCAATGGATTCGCAATACCACTCATCATCCTGGACGATGCGTCGATGACTCCATCGCGCCAAAGCCAACCACCAGCAGAGACATTTGGCATAAGTTGTTCCCTCTGGAGAAAGAACAAACATGTGATTTGAATATCCTCTGGTCTTACTTGACACGTGTAAGGTCTATCATCATAACTGAGAGAGGTAGTAAGTTCACTTCGCCTTGCCAGCCTTCTTGCTTTGTTGCGAATAGGCGGGAAAACTAGTTCCCAATAGAGCTTCGGCAAGCCACGGCCCTTGAAGCCTATTTCCTGGGGAGCCTTCTATGTAGTTTGAGGAAGAACCGTCTCAAGATGTCAACCGTGGTTAAGTCACATAGTGAGGCGATCAAAGTCAGATCTTTCTGATGATTTGACATTGCATAGTTACTGACTTTGTGGAAGGTTTGCGCGTGAGGGATGCGATCGACCGGATGCCCACACGATCCCAGTGAGGGATCAAGGACCAATCAAGCACTGGCCGGGCCATCCATCCTTCCCTGGTAGCAGTTGTGGAATCCAAGGGGCAACCCCTTTGATTGAATTCGTCTGAACGCAGGCCGACGACAAACGGATTCGGCCGAGGATTTGTCTGACGTCTTTGCGAGAAATTAAGTTTCGATCCAGGAGAGGAAAAGCAAGAAACGAAACGTCTAGATACACGCTGCGCATCAAGAAAGGTGATGAGCGACGATCGATCCTCCACACATGACGGCTGAGGTGACTTACCAGTCAGGCATTAACTAATAAAGCCCATAGTGATGTGTCTAAACTCTCAAGCTATCCCAACTTTTTCTTACGGTGTTGGGACAGCGTTCTGCTGCTTTCTGCATTCGTTCCCTCCGGATGCTTCATGGCTGTCTGTCATCTCTACGGCTAACACGCTTTTGTGGGATGCGGGGTCTGTCTTTGAGAGGGGGTGGGAAGGGGAGCTCGAAGATGACCATACTAGATTAAGAACAAATACCCTTCACCACAGTGATGACGCAAGATAAACCCCTTCAGTAGGATCAAGAAGCCGCCAGTCTCGCTGGGACTTTGCGAGAAGCCCAGGGCCGAACCAAGACGATACCCGGTCAGAAAGCGGCCTGCGAGCCTGCGTCTTTGGCCAGCCTGCGGTGACTCTCTAGAGCGTTCGTTTCCACAAGCTACTCGATGGGGAGACTCGGAACAATATGTACGTTGCGCTGTACTTTTCGACCGTCAGATCTTTGAACCCAAGGGATGACCATGTCACTCGAGACACAAAACGGGGCGGGATCCAGTCGCAGACTCGCAGGTACAGTCGCAGGTGGGCGACTTGCATTCGTGAATCCAAACATCAACGAGCACAGTAACCGGCTCACTTGTGCACAGACTCATGACATTTCAGGGATGTCCATGCTCCTCGATTCCAGCCCCTTTGCAAGACGCGACAACTCTGTTGGTAGCGCCAACTCTGAATAGCTAGCTGGTCACCGGTGCGTCGGCACTTCTGGTCGACGATACCTGCGTGACTGAATCCGGGGGATCCTGCGGGACGGCGTAGTAGAGACTGGTGGCCGTTTGTTTCATCCAAGATCCGGGCTCGTGCGAAGACCCCTTTCTTTTGTTTTTTTCCATCGCCTCGAGCTGTTCTCGTGCGCTTCCAAGAAAAGACATCATGAGTTGATTCCCGTGTCGAATCCCCCACATGGCAATACGGCTTCCCGTCGAGCGAGTGAAAGCAACCCTCAACTGCGTATTCTCAGGGTAGCCAGCCTACCGGCCGTTAGACGACGTCGATCCCCAGCCAAGGTCCCAAAAAGGGGGAGACGAGGCGAGACGACCCCGCGGCGATGGAGCCAGAACTATCACTATCGGAAGATGAGGCGCCCATGTCGACCCCGGAGGCCTTGTCCGTCGATCCGAACGAGACACGGCAACCTCTGGTTATTGGCGTGACGGTGACGGCGCTACTGCTATCGACCATCGCGACATTGCTGAGAGTGTATGTCCGCGCCTTGCGGTTGAGGAGCTGGGGCTGGGATGATTCGGCGTTGTTGGCATCATATGTACGTACGGCTCTTCTTGACAGAGGGGGAGGGGAAGGGAGAACTGATCTATGCAGTCGCTGACAACGGGCTTCGATTCAGACCCTTGTCCTTATAGAGGGCATGCTGATGCTCGTCAGTAAGTAGTAGTCCTCTCACTGCCGGCAGGGTTGGACTTACACGCGTTGGACGCTGCAGATACTGGGTTCGGTGACGGGCTGCACCAAGCAACACTCCCACGAGAGAAGTTCTTCAAGTCTCAAGAGGCGAGTTCCCCCGTCGTTGTTCTGCCGCATGACGAATTGGTTCCTGACCCGAGGAGCAGATCTCCATCACAGCCATCGCGGTTTACAAAGCCGTAAGCAGCACCCCATGGCTTCACTCTCGCATTGTATTTTGGACAACACGTGCGCTGACATTTCCAAAAAAAAAAAAAATTCAAACAAAAAAGGCTTTCCCTTCGATCAAGGCCACGTTTGTGCTACAGTACCGACGAGTGTTCCCGTTACCCGCCTTCCAGAAACTTTGCGACGTCCTCCTTCTCTTCCTCATCGCCTTCGGCATCTCGCAGGTGGTGTCTGTGTGTCTCGCCTGCATACCCCTGCGGAGCCTCTGGGACCTCACCGTTCCCGGCCGATGCATCGCCCTTCTGGATTGGTGGCTCATCGGGTCCTCTATCAGCCTGGTGACCGATGTGGCCATCTTCGTGATGCCCATACCGTTGTTATGGACCGTGCCGCTGCCGTTGAAACAGAAGATTGTGTTGATGGCCACCTTTTGCCTCGGGTNCCCCCCCCCCCCCCCCCCCTCAACAGTTGCGTTTGATCTTGACATGCGTTTGCTGACCCCGCGCCACAGCACCTGCGCAATATCCGTCGTGCGCATTACGACGCTCAAGCGGTCGTCGACATCGAACGACAGGACGTACGACAGCGTCATCGCCAGCGTATGGTCGATAACTGAGCTGAGCTGTTCCATCATCTGTGTGTGTGTCCCAACACTGCGTCCTCTGATCGGCGGACAGAAGTCTAGATTTAGACCGCCAATGCCGTCATGGCGGCGGCCGAACATCGGCCAGGGCAGCGACACGGAGCTCCATACCCAGTCAGGCGGGAGCATCTCGAGCCAAAAGAGACGGCCGCGAGTCGTCTCGATGCCGCAGGAGAGAGAGGAACAGTATGGCGCGGAGACGGCGGGAAGCTTTAGCCCTCGACCTCGGCCCCGCCCTCGGATAGACCTGAGCAACGTCCCGGGTCTGCAATTCCCCCCCGCGGTGAGCGTGACGTACTACGAAGGCTCTCTGTTTGACGAATCGCCGGGAAAGGACACGATGGTGCCCTTGACAAGGGTCGATACGGAGGAGGGCGTCGAGTTCTTGAACATCGACGGGCCGGAGGCGGCGCTGCCGACGCCGCTCAAGCCTCCACCTCGGCGGCACACCGACAGGACACCCACCCCGGACGACGACGGATACTTCGGTGCGGTCGTTTGGGATGCGTCGGGTAACCCGAGACTGGCGGGCTGATCCCGTTCCGCCTGAGAGACGGCTTGAATGTCAAACGAAGGCGGATTAACAACGGAATCGGCATACGGACGAGCAACATAGTGGGGACCTTTGAGAAGCCATGAGCCGATGGAATCGGCGCAAGGGGATTACCGCATTCGTCATCCAAAGTGCATAAATGCCGAAGCATCCGGAAAAGATGTCTTATTAATAAATCTCGTCTGTCAACAATCCGTATGACAGTTGTCAGCTTCCTCGGAAACAGGTTGATAAGGGAGGAGGCGAAAAACAAGAGAAACAACGGGCCGGCAATCAACCAACCACAGACTTCTATCTGGTTCGTACAAAGGTAGCCAGACGAAGACGACAGTTGGGGATTTTGGGGGGGGGGGGTTGAATATGCCGAGCTGCGGGCCAGCAGGAAATCTGTCTCCCGCCGACATGATTCCGAGTGGCGCGCACGAGATAGACAAACGCAGTAAGCGATACCTGGAGAACGAGGCGACAGACATTTTTATGCAGACCCAGGGTTGCGTCGGAGATGAAAAGAGACAATTCAACCACCAGGCAATGGACTGAAGCTATGAGTGTCTGCCTGGCGTCTGCTGTTGTGAAGAAAAGGAGACAAAGGAACAGACGGGAGTGCGGATTGATCAGCAACCCATAAAACCAACGTCTCAAGCCCGAGCAACGTGGTTCAAAGAGAAAGCGAGTCTCAAGTGGATGGATGACTCGCCGCGACGGGCGTCCTGCACCTCGCATTTCGGTTCCAGGCGCTCTACATGGTGGGAAACCGAGACCGAGAGAGGCTGTTCGCTCGCCCTATTTGTGTCCCAGCAAACCAAAGCATGTGGACGGACTATGAATTGATTTGCAAAGGCACACACACACACACACACACACACACACACACACACACACAAACATAAGTCAGATAATGCCCCCTCCCAAGCCCCTAGAACCGAGACCGAGGGAGGGACATCGCAACTCTCAATACTGGTCCCACGAACTTGCGGTTGTGTCTGCCTACGCCAGGCCGGCACTATGAGGTATCGAGTTTGGAAGACTTCTTCAGCATGCAGACTATACGCGGAGAGTGTGAAACACGCAATGGTGCAATGCGGCATCTTGGCAGTTATATAGATTGTGCTGGTTCCGGTTGTTGCTTGGTGTTTCTCCGCCTCACATTCAATGTAACGAGAACGGTCAGTCGAATCAACCATCTCCATCCCCCCCCTCCTCCTCCTCCTCCTCCTCCTCCTCC
>NWBT01000048.1:4931622-4949216 GCA_003386485.1 Colletotrichum lentis
CCCCCCCTTCGGAACATCACGATGGGCCTTTTCAGCACGAAACTCAAGTTTCCCATCCACATGGTCCAGATCGCCTTGGCGCTGGCAGCCATCAGCCTCGCAGTAGTCCGCATGGTCCTCCCTAGTGCTCCCAGGGGTAGAACCGGAACCATGGCGTTGAGAATGGCAAGCCTTTCTCCCCACTCTTCAACCTCGGACTCAAAAGCCGGAGCGATCAACAAACAGAGATCCCCCAACCGCAGGGCGCGAAATCACTCGTCATCATCCTCTACCGGGTCCTCACTGGACACCTCTCGTCACTCAAGCGCTGGGCCAGCTGAAGGCAAACCTCATTCTCATCAAGTAGAGAGCATAGCTACTTGGACACAAAGATCTGGAGAAGAAAAAAAACTTTACAGGTGGATGGATGTAACATGGAAAATGAGAGCCAGATCACAAGATGATGAGAAGAGTATATCAGTGCGAAGAAGAAGAGTTGGGAGCTGAACAGTCTAGGATGCCCACAGCCCACCTGAAGCCTACTTCGTCCGCTTGCGGAGCTTCCCAAACACAAAGTCGGAGATCTTCTTCCGGCCAAGAGGCAAAGCGGACGACGTGGTATGGGAGCCGTTACTATCTCTTCTGCCGCGAGACGTGCGTCTCGAATAGTGGCTGTGGGACCGGCGGCCCAACGACCTGCGCTGAGGATACCGATCCGCCATTACCTTCCTGGCCTCCGCCCTCGTCAGGTTGGGCCCCTCTCGCAGACGTGGATGAGACCTTGCATCCGACCCCGCATAGGACCGACTGTGTCCCCGTGATCCGCGGTTGTCCCGCTGCGGCACAGGGCGACTCGGCTCATCCGACGTCGCCGCTTCCGTCTGGTGGACTTCCTCACCACCGCCCAGTCGTAGACCAGCATCGTAAAACAGCCCCGCGAGCTCGGGGTACGCAGCCGTGAGGTCGAACCAGAACAGCGGTTCCCTGACCGCAGGGACTCTCTCTGCCGAAAGCCGCTGTTCTGGGCGACCGTCTTCGCAGATCTGCTCCAAAAGCCACGTCAAGTCAGCTGCTAAAGCGTGCAAACGGCCGCCGTCCTCAAAGGCACAGCCGTCGCGCAGATAGGCCACGGCAACCTGGTTCACCAGTGCCGGCATCGTCAAGACCCTCGTCGGCGTTCCGTCGCGGCCGAAGCAGAAACTCACCACGGATAATGTCTCGAAAGTGCCATCGCAGGTGGTTGGCGTGATCTCCACCGTCCAGACCTCCCCATCCATGTCGGTGACGCCGATGGTGTTCGAGATGCCGGGGTATGTCAGCATACCACTAGTGGCAGCGGCCCAGGACTTAATGACCTCCTGGGCGTAGACCGGGCACACGATGCTGACGTGGGTGCAAAGGTGGGCTGTGTTACCGTACGCCAGCATGGCCGCAGTGCCGCAGACGGCATACTGAACATGGGAGAAGGTCTGGCCGATGCGGTGAAGGATTTCGTAAGTTGATGCCGGGGTCATCCGGGATTGGTCGGACGGGTCTGGCGGTTGGCTTGATGGCGGCTGGGGCTGAGCGTCCGCATCGTCTGTGTAGCTGGAATGGGAGTCGCTGGCCCACAAGTCCGGGCTCTCGAGTTCATCGGACAGCAAATGGCGTCGATCACAGCCATCTGATGTTGGGGAAGCGAGGGAGCTCATGATCTTGACACGGCGGCGAGTATGCCTGAATGGCCGTTTCAATGCCTCCAATAATTCAAGTCCCTTGGGATTTCGGTTCAGAAACTTTCTCGGCGGAGTGAATGTGTTGTGAAGTTGAAAGTGGTAAAGTCCTGCAGTTGATGTTGAGCGCCGATTATTGGGTTGCGGAGGCTTGAGGCCTGAGAAGGAAGGAAAGCAAAAGAAAGAACGCCAACGAGAACCGGTAGAAGTGGAAGTCATGCCGAAGAACGGTGATGAATTGGCAGCACCGAGACTGTTGTTCTAAGCGAGCCTGGAGCTATATAGTCCAAGATGTTGTAGCCTTGATATCATGCCAAGCGTGTCTTGGTTCAATCATGTCGAAGCCGGTCGCTAAATAGCTGACGAGCCGAGGTTGGCTCGCTCCCTCGACATTCGACGAGCACAGTCGATGTCCTGGAACAATGGCGATGGACGCGTCTTTCTAGCCAGTTCGCGTGTTTTTGTCAGCAAAACAGCCCAAATCAACAACAGTGCACGTTGGCTTTGAACACTCGGGATCCAGCCTGGTGGGTGCTACCAAAGGCCACAAAGACACCTGCCTGCAGCATTGTGTTGCAATGGCGGCGATTCCACTCCACATGCACGCGGAGTTGGAACATGCCAGAGCCAAAGAACCAGAACAGCCTCGTTCATGCCATGGTGTTGAGTTCATAGTCGTCTTATGCCTGGCGGGAATCTCTAGATGTTGCGTTCCCAACCACCCAAACGCCTAATCGTACAGTGCTGGCAAAGTCCTGGTATCCCGCCTGTAGACCGTCCCTGAATCGTGGCCTTTCCCGGTTACAATTCCTCCTCTACCTCCATCGCATCGCCGCTTGACTTGTCCTTGGCACCCGCTGATGCGTCCTTCTTGGGCATCGTCGCCTCCTTGTCGATCATCTGTCTCGAGACGGAGACGATGTTGTCCTCAATCAGCTGCTGACCGACGTCCTCCAGGTGCTTCTTGGGGTCGAGCTTGCCGACGTAGCGGGTCTTGAGCTGGTCCTTGGTCAATTCCGTCTCCTCCTTGACCCGCTTCTCGTAGCCCTCGGCCAGGCTGACAAGGCTCTCCAGGCGCTCCTTGTTGCAGTTGGCCTCGTGCCGGAAGTCGTTCATCTCGAGGGCCTCAGTCCAGACGTGCTTGTGCAGATTCATCAACATGTTCTCCTCGAGCGCCGTCTTGCGGTAGTTGATGCCAATGGAATAGTAGTGTCTGTTCAGGCCGTGGATCAAGGCCTGGATCGAGGGCTTGTTCAGGTGACCCAGGTTACTCGTGCTTTGCCTGGGCTCTTGACCGAGCATAAGCGACTGAGGGTTGATGAGGCGGAAGGCGTCAATGACAACCTTGCCCTTGACGGACTGGATGGGGTCGACGACGACAGCAACGGCGCGAGGGGTCAGCTGCTCGAAGGACTGTTGGGTGTTGATATCGACGGATGACAGCCAGCAACCAAAACCAGGATGGGAATGGTACCAGCCAACGACGGCTTCAGGTCTGTTCAAGTGATGTTTGTCAGCGTGTGCGGCGCCGCGAGGATGGCGTGGAGGGGGGAGGGATGTCCCAAGGCTCACCTTCCTGTCTGTCTCAGCATGTCCATCATCTTCATCTGGAACACAGGGTCGACGGCCTCTACACTAACACCGGTACCGCTCTGAGGCATGGCAAAGACATCCGTCACGCGTACCGTAAAGTCGTCGACGAACTCTCCCAGCATCAGACCCATGACTTCCATAGGAACACCGGCACGGCCGTGTCGCAGCATCTTGAGGAGGGCGAGAGAGGAGATGTAGACCGTCTCGGAGTTGTCGATGAGCTGTGTGTTGTCCTGGCGCTGCATGTCAGCGTGCGATCGCGGATCGGTCGGCCATCGGAGCTGGCGAGAGGCAGCTCGCGAAGGTGGCATGGATGGACGCCCTTACCGTTCCGGGTTGGCTGCCCAGGCCGCCGAGGCCCTGGGACTGGAGCATGTTCCTGAAACGCTCCATTGTGAGGATATAGTGTGGTAGTTGGGGATGGTATACGCGGCGGTAAACCTGGGTCGAGGTTGGTGTTGCGCGATGAGGTTGTTCGGATAGCAATTGGAGGGGGCGGATCGAGGCGATGGAGACGGATGGAAGTAGCTGGGTTGAGAGTTGTTGACGACAGCTCTGAGCAGCCTGGCGAAAAAGGACCCGGCGGAGCTAGCCCGGTCCGGTACGTACCGCTCGCAGCTGACAAAGAGTCACGTGTCGCGATGGCGTTCACTAAGGTTGCAGCGTGGGAAAGAGCAGCTGTTGCGATTTTAATTACTATTCACTCTTACTCATTACTCCGAAAGAATGCCTTCTCTAAAGATTTTTATGAGAATCGTTTCTCTCGTTGCCTAGGTGCAATCAATAAACACGGTAATCCCAGCTGCTTGGGATGTAGGAGTTGAGCAGGTCAAGGGTCGGCCACACATGTACCGGATTCAGCACAGCTGAGCCACCAGCCATACCGCCCATTCCCTCGCCGCATCCGATGCCGCCCAAGACAGGACAATGTGAAAGTTACCACATACCTCGAGCAAACACTTCATGTTGGGTTTGACGGCATCACGTGCTGCTGTCTCTCAAGTCTAAGGATATCGAAATATATCTGTAAGCTGGAGCAAGAATCTGACCGCTGGCAATCCTACTTACTTTTTGTTGCATTCTACTCCGTTCTTAAAGACATTGCATCAAGTCAAGATCGCGATGATGTAGCGCCCCTCTAAGTTGGACCTGCGTCGACCCTCTGTTGCCGCCCCACCTCTGGCTGGCGAATCACACAACACTGTTGACCGGATCATCTGTGCAGCCGATCCTTGCCTTCACCTGATAGCTTCCTTCCATTGGTCAACAATCTCCCGTCAGCCTCTTCCCCCTGTCCATCGCTCCGCAGTTCCATTGGCCAGCCGTTTTGCATCCACGCAGCCTTGGGAAATCTGGGGCCGAGCCGATCAGAGCTCCCACGCGCCGCCGCAGCCTTCGCACCTTTTCCCATCCTTCCATTTCCGCCCACCACCAATTTTCCCTAATCCCATCTGCAACAGAGTCGACATCAACGACGACGCACACCATCGCGACCCGAACACCGACCGACGCCATGTCACCACTCGGATCGGTGGCCTTGGCCAATGGCTCCGCAACGCCAAAGAAAGTCGCCTATTTCTACGACTCAGACATTGGCAACTATGCCTACGTTACGGGCCACCCCATGAAGCCGCACCGCATACGCCTCGCACACAGCTTGATTATGCATTACGACCTGTTCAAGAACATGGAGATCTATGTACGTCGTCCACCAGGGGATGCACCAGCACGCAATGCCCGCTAACATGCCGTCTGCAGCGCGCCAAACCGGCCACTAGGGGAGAGATGACACAGTTCCACACAGACGAGTATATCGATTTCCTCCAGAAGGTCACCCCCGACAACATGGACGCCTACCAGAAAGAGCAGGGAAAATATAACGTCGGAGACGACTGTCCCGTCTTTGACGGCCTCTTCGAGTTCTGCGGCATCAGCGCTGGTGGCAGCATGGAGGGCGCCGCCCGCCTCAACCGCCAAAAGTGCGACATCGCCGTCAACTGGGCTGGTGGCCTTCACCACGCCAAGAAGAGCGAAGCCAGTGGTTTCTGTTACGTCAACGGTAAACCCAATATTCCCTCTTTGATATGTCCCCTCCCCCGTCTGACCGGTCTGTAGACATTGTTCTTGGTATCCTCGAACTGCTCCGTTTCAAGAAGCGCGTCCTCTACATCGATATCGACGTCCATCACGGTGATGGCGTCGAAGAGGCCTTTTACACGACCGATCGAGTCATGACAGTGTCGTTCCACAAGTACGGAGAGTACTTCCCTGGCACCGGAGAACTGCGCGACATTGGTATCGGCACCGGCAAGCACTACGCCGTCAACTTCCCTCTCCGAGACGGTATCGACGACACATCGTACAAGTCCATTTTCGAACCAGTCATTGAGCATGTCATGAAGTTCTACCAACCTGAGGCTGTGGTTCTGCAATGCGGTGGTGACAGTCTGTCTGGTGACCGATTGGGCTGCTTCAACCTCAGCATGGAGGGCCACGCCAACTGTGTTGCCTACGTGAAGAGCTTCGGGTTGCCGACCCTGGTTCTTGGCGGCGGTGGATACACCATGCGCAACGTCGCCAGAACTTGGGCATTCGAGACTGGTGTTCTTGTCGGCAAGCATCTGCCCAAGACGCTGCCCTACAATGAATACTACGAAGTAGGTTCCCTCCCCTCTCTGTGTCTCGGCGCACAAGGCTGACTTTCCACCAGTACTACGCCCCTGATTTCGAACTTAACGTCCGCCCTTCGAACATGGAGAACTCCAACAGCTACGAATATCTGGAGAAGATCAAGGCCGCCGTCATCGACAACCTCAGACACACTCAACCTGCCCCCTCGGTCCAGATGCAGGACGTGCCCCGCCAACCCTTTGGTGGCATGACTGACGAAGAGGAGGCCGAGCTGAATGACATGGACGAGGACGAGCAACCCGACGAACGCATGACACAGCGCCGCTGGGAGCAGCGCACCCGTAACGAAGCCGAGTTCGAGGACAGCGACGACGAAGATATGGACGAGGCCAATGGCATGACGCGCCCACGGAACGCCAAGAAACGCACGTTCGGCGACTTCCGGCAAGCCGAGGGAGAGGTCGACAGCGGCGCGCCTTCGCCAGTCAACGGCGCCACCGAAGGCGAAGAAGCCCCCAACGCTGAGCCGATCGTCGACGCCGACATCACTCTCGAGAACCCCGTCGAGACGGACGATGCGCCACAGGCGGCGGCCCCCGAAAACGACGCCACCTCCGAGGTACCGAACGAAGACGCCGTAGACGAGGACGGTGATGTCGGCATGGGTGATGGCGTCGATGCTGAAGAGGCCCCAACCACAATCAAGAAGGAGGAAGTCGAGGCGGAGCCAACCAAGGTTGCCGAGAAGGAAGAAAAGGGAGACAAGCCGGCCTCCCGCAAGCCATCGGTTCAGCCCTCTGCAGAGCCTGCCGTCGCTAAGACCACAGAGGTTGCCGAGACGGCCGAAACCGCCGAGGCCGTCAAGACCGCCGAGGCCGCTGAGACCGCGGAGCCTGCCCTGGAAGCTGTTAAGGAGGCCGAGGTGGAACCGACCAAAGAACCGAAAGTAACCGAGCCTGAGGAGTCCAAGGCGGAAGCCGTAGCCGTAGAGCCATCAACCGAAGCCAAGGAGCCTACTCCAGAAAAGGAGAAGCAGACAAGCGAGAAGCCTGAGGAAAAGGCGGCTGGACCTGAAGAAGACAAGATGGATGTCGATGAGAAGCCTGCAGATGAGGACGCTAAGAAGGAATAGTTGTCCTCGCCGTCTAGCTGCAGTTCGCACACGGTGGACATACAATGATGAGACGTTGGGGTCATTCAGGCACGCACTACGGGAGATGTGCCAAGCATCTGGCGTTTGGGGAAGGGTGGCTTTAAGGGAACTTTTCTTTTGACACGGAAGCTTCAGGACCTGCTGATTTTGCTTGTTTTCTTTGATTTCCATTATAGTGATACTCTCATGCTCTCTTTGCGCAACGCTTGCCAGGGGAGAACTCAGTTGCTGGTTGTAACATAGATAGCTAAAGCGAAATGGCTTTAGTTCTAAGCAGTGATAGTAGTAGCAGCAATTTCCTGCTTAATGCTTGTTCTGTTGTGTACCAAGCTAATTCACAACAGGCCAGACTTTGATGTTAATAACTAAGATACTAAGCTTGCATTGACAAAACACTCTTAGCTTCTGTTGATAACTAATGTCTAGGATCATCAAATCGCCATTCGCCTCAGGTCGAATCTCTATCAAACCTGACTCTTCTGTACTTGCTATAGTTCTGCAGCAGCACCTCCAAGTACCGTGCTACGGCCTCTTGTCCAACCGTCGTCTGGGGTCCCTCGGCGCCGATGACGAATACCCGCTGTGGCGAGTCCCACTCGAAGTTGGAACCGCCGACCACGACCCGTCGGGCCAGCTCTGCCGGCGGCCGGCCGCCGTCCAGCGCGGCCGCGAAGAACGTCTTGAAGTCCTTGTACAGGATGTCGGCGATCTCGGCGGCTTTGCGCCCGACCCGTTCCTCGACGGTGGCCGGGAAGGAGGCGAGGGGGTCGAGGGACGGGCGGGCGCGGATGGTCCGCAGGAGCTGCAGCGGCTTGCCCATGTTGCAGGAGCAGTAGCAGTACCGCACGCCCAGCCTCTGCAGGCCGGCGGCGGCGTCGACGAGGAGCCTGGAGACCCGTCTCGTCGCCTGCCTGTGGGAGCCTTGCGAGGGGTTCTCGGAGAAGGGCGCGCACCGCCACCTACGACCGCCGGGCCGGCCGCTGTGGGGATACTCGTCGTCGTCATGGAACTCGATCTGCCGCAGGAAGGCCCGGCCGTCCCGGCCGATGAGCTGTAGCCAGTCCGCCAGCGCCTCCATGTGGTCGAAGCTGAAGGTGTTGGAGCTGAAGAAGTAGGCCAAGGCCTCGCGCCGGACCCCCTTGGAGACCCGGAAGAGCTGGGCGTTGGCCCGGATGACGCATCTTCTGCTCGTCCTGATCTCGATCGGGGAGTCTTGGGTCAGGGCGGCTTCGTAGATGACGTTACGGAGCTCGGCGGGAAGAGAGCTGGGGTCCCGAAATTCCGTCAGCCCGGTCGGTCATGGGATTTGACATCGGAAGACTTATTACCAGAACGATAGTCTGTTGATTGCCAGCTGGGGGTGAACTGTCAACATGTCACCGTTCCTCCTTTTGAGAGAGAGGGGATATGAACAAGGAACCTACCCTCTTCGACTTTCTGGTTCCAACAGCCGTGGCCCCCTCGTCCTTCCTGGACAAGGCTGCGTGTTTTCGTTTCGGACACGGATGGGTTTCGCCATCGTTCAGGCTTTTTGTTGCAATGTGCGAACCCTCCGGGCGACATAGGGCGGCCACGACGATGCACCCAGGGTCGTCCTCGGCCATGATGGAAGTGGTGGTGTGAGGGTTTGAGAATCAGTGGCCGAGTTGAGGGTCCGATGTGAGATGATGACGAGATGAGGCGAGAGGTGAGTTCCGAGGGGGGGGGTATTTAATAAGATTATAAGACGCAAAGATGGATACTGTTCATGTGGGGGAACAAAAACAACAAAGGGAACCATGTTGTATATACTTGAATCTCGGCGGAGAAAGAATCAACAACGCCAATTAGTCGCTCAAGGTTCGAGGGCCGGCTGCTGCCTGGCAGCCACCCACTCACTGGCTGCTCTTGGACACAAGCCAGAAGCAGGGGAGGTAGCGAACGGTCGGTGAATTTCCTCAGGGGCTTACACTAATATTTTATCGTCTGCCCTCACTGCTAGTGCTGGGCCAATGCATGGCAAAAAAAAAGCCATCACCATCATCTACCTGCCTTCAGGGGCGAGGTCGGGGCTGTTGGGCAAATAGCCGTGAACATGCAACTGTAATCAGATCTGTCTAATGGCAAGTCCCCTTGGCAAAGTGCACCACATCCAAGATAACCCCAGATCGTTCCGTCCGTTACAGTTGTTTCAGAGCTCATGGTGAAGGGTTGTGAGATCGCTCCGTGCTTTTGTAGTGTCTCGCCCCCTTGATATTCATCAGTGTAACTCGTATGTCTTGTTGTGCTTCACGGAACGGTTCTCGGAGCAGAATGGACAATTACCCCAGAGAAAACGGAAAACGATACAATACATCACAACCTTGAGGAATATAGTACCAGCCACAACGTTACAATCCAATTTTGATCAACTAACACCATACTATCAAGTACTACCACGATCAACCATGGGGCTTTGGTCTCATCGAAGCCTAGCAGCTGGCTTTCTGACCGCGCACCGCTCCCCTCGTTTGTCCTTCCGTAGGCTTANCCCCCCCCCCCCCCCCCTACTACTTTTTCCATCATTCAAGGGCATTTCCCGGCCAACAAGCGGCACTTCAAGACTCTCGGTACCTGTCAATCAACAACGCGAGGTGCATCTGCGCCTCCTCCAGCTCCTGAAGTTGGGTCATTGCACCTTCCCACGGCCCTTCTGTCCGCGGCACCTCGATGCGCGAGTGCGAGCCGAGCAAGACGCGGCTCATCTGCTCCGGCGTCTTCCCGTTCTCCAGGCCCCTGGTGATGAGAGGGAGGAAGCCGTCGTAAAAGGCCTCGGCGGTGCTCCGGGAGTGCACGTACTGCTGGGGGAGGAGGATGCTGTTGCTCCTCGCCTGCAACCGATAAAAGGACACGGGCGGCAGCACCCACGCCGGGGTACGTGAGAGGTCCGATATGTGCAGCACCTCGAGGCCCTCGGAGTCGGCCAGGAGACCGCTGATCGCCCGCGATATTTCGACGAACCACGGGTAGGACCGGCTCGCCCAGGTTTCCAGCCGGTGCGCCGAGGTGCCGAGATGGCCGCGGGGGAGCCTCATCGCCCTGGGGTCCCATCCCACCAGGACGCGGCGCAGGAACCCGCGGTTCCTCGGGCCTATGACCTGCAGTCACCGGCGCAGCTCGTGCAGGCCCGGCGCGACGAAGGTGTTTTCGGAATACAGTATCCCCGAGGCCTCGTCGTGGATGGCCCGGCAGGTCCGCAGGATGCGCGCGAATCCTTTCTCCGGCTCGGGGTTCGAGAGGTCCGGGTGGTGGTCTCGGTCGATGGGTTGCAGGCACATGCCGCAGTAGGTTACCGGATCCTCGTCAAAGTCGGCGAGGACGCAGGAGTAAATGGCGTTGCGGATCTCGGGCGGTAAAGACCTGTTGATTTTCTATGTGAGCCACACGACCAAAAGGCTCGGGGTCGCGAGCAAACGTGATGTGAAGCTTACAGAAATGGACGCTTCTTCTGTTCGACTGAGCTCATCTCAGTACTCTTCGTCCCAGGCGATGACACAGGAGAGCCGCGTCTCTTGGCCCCCCGGCATGGCCTTAAGGCGAGTGCAAGTCTGCGAAGCATCTCTTTTTTTTTTTTTTTTTTTTTCCTACAACAGGGGCTCAGAGACAGTGATGGGTTTTTGCTGTCTGAACTTCGAAACGGTATTTCACGTCCGCCTGGACACAATGATGGCCAACAACCCTAATGGAGATATGGTCATGCAAGGCCTTCCGCCCTAGCCTAGGTTTCGTTTGCGGACCTTGATAAGTTCCCGAAGCTTATTCGGGGTCTTGCCGCGCAACAGTACCTTTTCAGCAGATGGGACGGAAGCCTCTGTCGAGCAGCCCGACTGCGAATCGACTACTGATTGTCATAGAAGAGGATGCGCGGTCAAAGGACCGCTGATTGTGAAGTTAGTCGAGCTCACATCCATTGCTTCGACAACAACAGTCAACATCCTAACGAGAACGAGAATATGTCTTAGTGAAATTGAGTGTATACTAGAGGATTGACTGAAGCTAGAATTGGATTTTCCTGAAACCCAAGCACTATAGAAACCCGTATTTTCCCACTGCCAAGGCTGCAACCAGAGAGCTGGACTCTGGGCACACGTTGAGTCACACCTAGAGCAATTAATTTAAGGGCACTAAAGATGAACCTAATGTTAGCAGGTGTTAAGATATTGCTGTAGAGAGGCATTCTGCTTACACTCCAGTAGGGAAACTGGGTCGTCCAGTAGTATTTACAGTCGCCTTTTATGTTGACTTTCCTGCACTGCAATCGTAATTAAATCAGTATTATAAGTATAATATACTAGAAGCGCAATGTTTGCTGGAGGGAAACTTACAGACCAACCACCATCGCCTTTCATTTGGCCTTCGTTCCAGACAGGGGCGGTCACGCCGCAAGGGCTCTTTTCCCCTTTTTCCTCGCCTTCAACCGGCGCAGCCGCAGCAAGCGAGGCAAGAACGACGATAGCGTTAAAGAAATGCATTTTGAAAAGACGAAAAGTGCTGTTTGTGGTTGAAGTTGTAAGTGTAGTTAAAGTTGAAAGTGTAGTTAGGCTAATGTGTGTTTGCGTGATAGGTTAAAAGACAAAATGGCGGTTGTGAGGGGAGTAACGTTAGATTATTTATATTGTTTTGTGGAGGCTGTTGAAATGGAGGACATGCACTGGAAGCCGATTGTGGCGATGAAACTCGTCAGGGGGTAGCACCAGCAATGCCGGGGATTCCGCATGAAAGTTGTCGATCTTTAAATAAATGAATATCTACCTGGTTATAATGCAGCAACACGCTCATAACAATATATTTGCGACCGGGCTGCAACTAGAGAGCCGGACTCTAGGCACGTGTTGCGTCACACCTAGAGCAATCAATTTAAGGGCACTAAAGATAGCAATAGGAGTCTTACATTATTCACTATCTAGGTAGGAACTAGTAAGGTATTCCCTCACACTATTCTATATACACAGTACTTATTAATCTATACAGGTAGAGAGAAAAACCTCCTACAATTTATGTAGGAGGAAAACTACTCTATCTTATTAAACATTAGAAGGTTAGCTTGTTTTTGCCTAACACAATACAGGATTATTACAAAGGGAAAACACAATACGTAGGTGTGGTGCACTGTTGTCAGAGCCCCATTGTGCATGTGGGGCCCAGGGCTCCACTTCTGCAGGGCTCTAGTGGCCAATCAGACTTCTGCAAAAGTGGCATTCCTGCGGTCGGAATCGAACCGACCGTCTGCGCGCAAAGCGCACAGACTCCTAAGTGAAGCAGTTTCTCCTAAGAATAGTTCCTGCAATGTAAATCACATCAGGGGTGTGCTAACAAGTAAGCATAGCCTCCTTCCGGTTGGTTCGGGTTAAGGTTCGGGTTAATTATTAGTTGGGTTACCGCCTGCCGCGGAGCAGCCGGCGGGCCGTATTACAGAGTATGTAATGGCCCGGCTGCCTTTTGCGGGGCAGTTTGTGGCGCAAGAGGCTTTACTCCTCCCCAAGCATAACCCATCATTGACGCGGATGAGGTCACAGGGCAGCCTAGAAGCGGTGGCTCATCGAGTCATTGGCCATTGTTAGTGATGCTTAGCATGTCTGGTAAGAAAGAAAGAGCAGGGAAGTTATGCCACACTCATAGTAGTTTTTTTTTGTTTTGTTTTTTTACCCCGAGTCCTGCATGCGCAAGTGCCAAGTTTAGGAATTACTGCGGTATGTACGGGGCACTCCGTATGTATGCAATGTGTTTATGCATCGAACGCCATATGTGACACAGCCGCCTGATCCGGGGGCGGAAGCAACTGGAGTGAGAGTGCGAAGCCGGAACCGAAGACGCGGCGCTCAACGTTGAATCTACCAAGACTTTTTGTGTGGAAGCGGTTGGCGGGGTTGGTCCAATTTCCGAATATCCTTTATCCAATTACATACCCCTGCAAGTCTTAAGCATAATCGGAACTGCCATCTTTGCTTGCCCTGCCTGCCCAACCAGCCAGCGAGAACAGGACTCACAGGAGGGCAGCACAAGGGGCAACAGTGGGCTTTGAAACGGCCTGCCAACGGACGGGCTTGCCAACTCATTTCTGTGTGGGGGTGCTTCTCTCCGGGAGTTTCGCTGGGGGCCTTTTCACACCCCTTTTACTCCCTCCAGCGTGACGGCGTCCGCAGTCTCTGGCAGTGGCAGTGGATGGGCTGCGCCCACGAGGGAAACTCTCCACGTCCGTACTGTGTATGCTACGTAATTCGACGTCACGCAGTCAGGTTCTCTTTTTTTTCTAAGCCTATGGCTCGCAGCCATGCGAGCCGTCTTCGATTACCTAGATTGATAATCTCTGCCGAGGTTAGCAACATGTGTCAAGGAACCCACAGACATAGAAAGTGGCCGCGTCAAGCTTTCTGGGGAATTGATTCAANGGGGGGGGGGCTACATCTGCCCGGTGACAATTCTCTCGCTTTCCACGAGTGGAGCCGAGTAATCGACTCTTTCTGAACAAGATGTCAGTCCGACTTTCGGTCTGGAAATAGGCAAGATGAGGCGCGGTCCACTTGGGCGCTATGGTGTAACCAACACCCAAGGATGTTACTGCCTGGTGTCTTGCCCGAGATAGACCTCCGCTTGTTCAGTGGTTGTTAGACAAGGACTCCTTAAGCTGCCCTAGAGCCGATCAAGCCCTCATTCTGTACCTCCAGCATCAACTATAGAGGGTATTCCCAGCACTCTTGGGCAGGACATGGCTTACTTGAGCGTTTAGGTATTTAACGTGTTTATCATGGTGTTACGGCAGACAGTAACTAACTGCTGCCCAAGTTGTGGNGGGGGGGGGGGGGGGGATGTTCATTTCGCCAAGGACTTATTAGCCCTGTGAGTTGTACATCTTTCTTCGCTAGGAAACCCAAACCACCACAGCACTTGCAAGGAAGCCTTCCCTGTGATCCTAACTTCCTTATGGTCTTGTTACCGCCCCGCCGAAGCGTCCCCCCCTCAATCTCGCGGTCTCACCGCTCAGGAACTCGGATCCTGCGCCCGGAAGCGCGGGTGAAGCCGGTACTTCAGGTTTCTCTCCAGGAGAAGCCTCATGTGCTTGGCCACCTCGTTCTCGGCGCGCTCGGCGTCTCTCGCGGTGAGCCTGGACGGGCTCAGCGACTGCCGCCGGGACCACCAGTTGTGCGCGCTGACGCCCAGGACGCCGCACAGCTCCTCGGGGGTCCGGCCGCGGGTGAGGCCCTTGGAGAAGATGGGGCGGAAGTCGTGGTAGAGCACCTCCGTGATCTTGCGGGCGAGGCCCACCCAGCCGGAGACGGGGCCGGTCCGCTTGAGACGGCTCCGCCTCGGCAGCTTGATCTTGTGGTGGTAGTAGAAGCCGGTCTTGAACGACTTGAGGCCGACGGCCCGGGCGAGCATGTTCGCCACCCGCCGACAGGCGTCGCGGTACCGCTCCTGTTGTTCCATCACCTCTGTCGACACGCGAGGGCTCCATTTCTGAGGCTCGGTCCTCACCTGAATCCTCTGCAGGCAGGTCGCGTTCCCCGGGCCTAACCTGTCCAGCCAGGCCCCGAGCGTCTCCATGTCTTGCGCCTCGAAGGTGTTGCTGTACAGCATCGCTCGCGCCTCGGCGTGGACCTGCTTGCAGCACCCCAGGAACGGCACGGGCAGCCTGTCCTCGGCGCTCTCGCGCCGCGTGCGCCGGCGGGCGTGGCGTACGGCTTTTCGTTTCCAGAGCCACTTTGGACATCGCGGAAGCGGAAGCGTGAGCTGTCCGACGAGACGCACCCCGTCAGGCCTGATGAAGGCGAACCCGTAGATCATGTTCCGTATCTCGGGGGGCAGGGACCTGCGCTTCGGTATCAGCAACCACGCAAAATCACCTACATGGGGAGCTTACTCACAGAAACAAAAAAGGTTTGGGCTTCGGCGGCTCGATTTTCGGTTTCTGCTCCAATGTTAGTACAGCCCGATCCCGTTGCCAAGAGTACAGAGAAGGCAGCTCGTCGCACCTTCTTGTGAGGCTTCGAGGAGCCCGGCGGGAGTTTTCGCTTCAAAGGCCGAGACGGGTTCGACTTACCCTTGTTGAGTCTAGATTGAAGGTTAGACACTGAACCGGCTCCCTTGCAAAGAACAAGGTTGCTTACTGCGGAGGCATCGTGCCTAGTTGTCGGGATGAGGCCTAGTGTGACTTTGCAAAAGGGTTCCTGGGGCCTCGAGCTGGAACTGGCCCTCGCCGAAGCAGCAAGCCTTCTGGAGGACCTGTGATGAGAGGGAAGGAAGTGTCTGAGATCGTTGCAAGTCCTTTCCGTAGTGATGTGAGACATTCTGGTCTCGGAACCGAGCCCGGTTTTGTTCTCGAAAGCAGCCGTAGGACTTGGGTATCCACGAACGGCCTGTATCTTCCCCGATGTACTAGAAAGGTCAAGTTCCAGCTGCATCTAAAAACGTCTTGTTTTTCGAGTGTCTTTGGGAGGTCGAAAAGGGGGGACGTTCTGGGCATCCGAGATCGAAACTCTTTTAGCCCTTGTCACTGCATCAAGGATAGTTGAACGAACGAAGCTGGACGGACCATTGACGGACGAAGCTATTTGCATCTACAAGGGGCAAGAGCCGCATTTGTGAAAGAGAACAATGGGACCAGAAACGAGACTGCAAGTCAATCAATTTCGCGTTGGGCTTCGTTGGTGTGTAGACTATACGCTTGGAGATGGGCTACCATGAATTTCTTTGAAGACTTCATGATGCGATAGAAGAAGGCATTAGTTGAATGCCGGCCAGCCTCAGTCACCGTCCATGGTTCAACTACGAAGGAGTTACGCAGGAAAACGAGTTTGATGTTTGAAGAAAGCCATGGCTATGACGGGTGAGCCTACTACTGCCAGCCAACCCAGGCTTCAACTCCAGGCAAACGCAACATCCCTCTCGCTCATGGAGACCTCTTTCCAGCCAGACATGGAGGCGTCCTTCCAGCCCAAGGCATCGCAGGTAATGGTTCCCTTGAACGAACGGCAGTCGTTGCCCGAGAAGACGACGTAGCCTCTCCCGGTCTCTGCCCTGCCGGCTGCGACACCCCGGTCATCCGGCGGCGGCGGCGGCGGTTGTGGTGGTGAGGGTGTCGTGGTCCGCCCCTTCCACTGAAACCAGAACTTGGGCGACCGAAAACTGTTCTTTTCAAAGGCCTGGAACCGGCTGCGCTCCTTGTCCAGATCATCCTCGTTGGGACGTTCATGTCCTGGCGTGTCTTTTTCGTCCTCGAAGTCGTGTTTACCGTTGGGAACAACTTCGCCATGCCCCCCGTCATGTACCCCATCATCTTCCCGATTTTTCCCATGTTCTTCTTCCCCTTCTTCCCCTTCTTCTCCTTCTTCTCCTTCTTCTCCTTCTTCCCTTCCTTCCCCTTCTTCCCCTTCTTCAAATTGCGATACCAAACCCTCGAGTGTTTTCCTGCTTCCCGTCAAGATGATCCTCGCTTCGAGCGCCCCTGGCAAGACCAGCTCTCCCAACAACCCCCTGCCGTCGTCGGAGAGCCGGAATATGTCCAAAGTCGGACGTGCGGCGGCGGCGGTGGTGGCGGCAGTCCTTTTCGATCTCCCCTTGTTCCCGCCGGATCCCCCCGGGCTGGCCCAAGCCCTCGCGCTCGCACTCGCCGGGCACTTGACGTCGTATCTGCCGAGCGTCCTCTTGACCTCGAACGCGCCGCCGCCGCCGGCTTTCGACTTGCTGGCGCGGTTGTGCATGTGCCTCGTCGCGAAGGCGGCTTCTTGCCAGTCGCTCATCGTGAAAAGGGGGGCAGATTCTGTATTCGTTTTTTTTCTTTGTTTTTTTTTTTTCGTTTGCCAGGGATGTGCGTTGTACGATGGCTCCCAACGTCCCCTTACGCCAATGGTGCTTGATGCATGAAAACTGGAAAGCGCGAATCCGAGTCTTGACGTCATTGGCGTTCGGGGCGTCTCGGTCTCACGCCCCAACGGAAGCCTGAGTCAACAAGTCCCCATCTCCCTCAGACAGACAGACAGGAAAGCGAAAGTGAATTGGCATACAAACGACAGAATGGGGAGTCACCTGCTGCTGCCGTTCGAAGAGAGGTCAAGGTAAACTTCCATCTTGGCTTGTCGTACAGGTAGAGCATCAAAGTTTTGGTTGAGAGCCTCACAATTGAGCTCGGCTTTCGGCGGGGGGTCTCAAACACATGACGCCAAACACACAGATCGACCGACCATCAAAAACGGGGAGACAGGAGGGCTTGTGGAGAGTGTCAAGAGAAAAAAGAAAAAGAAAAAAAAAAAAAAGGCTCGCTGCTTCACGAGCATCCGAGTTGGTAGACGAGAATCTTCCAACGGGCCGGCCTCCGAATAAGCCGCGAATGAACCCCTGATGATGGATCGAAGCTATAACCCTGGCGGCGGATAGGCCCAACGATCTGACGGGCGGAGCCGGCTACAACGCCGCCCGCCCCAACGCTAACATACATCGTAATTCGAGGTGTCTACGATGTACTTACTGTCTAGTCGACAGTTGTGAGCACAAAGACAAAACCTTGGGGGGGG
>NWBT01000048.1:4971064-4988901 GCA_003386485.1 Colletotrichum lentis
CCCGGGTGGATCGGAACATCGGAGGTGGACCGGGCGTGTTGGTCTCGAATCACTCTTCCCCGGCCAGAACCAATAACAACGGGCGCCATTGAGAGATTCTCACATTTTCCGGGGTTTTCAGTGGGCAAAAGTGTTGAGAGGCTTCACGGAAGGGGGAGGGAGTGTTTTCGGTCTCGGCCTCCGCGCCGTCGTTCTCGGCCGTTGATGCCCCTCTCACATACAGATTCAGCGTGGGTCAACCTCGATGTTCGCCATCTCGCAGTTGAACCCCAGAACCACGTCCACCATGATTGGCTTATGAGAGTTTTATCTCGGCGGACCTCGAAAGATGTGTACAGTGTAGACGGGCAGCGCCCTTCTGGAACTCCGTCGTCTTCGGTTCGGCATTCAATCCGCAATCAGTAGCAATTTGAGGCCTGTGAGCGAAATCGCAAGGGCCTAGCATTGTTCTCTCTTGTTGTCTCTTCCTCCAAGTAAGACTTTGCCATGCCATTTAGATAGGCCCATTGTCAAATCGGCATAGGAACGCAAAGTGAACGCGCCTTGACCCTACTATTCCTCCTCCTCCTCCTCCTCCTCCTCGTGAACCATCTGGCCATCTCCTCATCCATACCATCCGGTCCGTCCTCCACACCTAACGACTCCCCCGACCATGATTGAGAGACCGCCCATCCGGATCGGAAACGCCTCAGGCGCGACGGGCGACCACCCCCACGCCATGGCGCGCATGGTCCGCTCCGGCAACGTCCACGTCGTCACGGGCAACTGGCTCTCCGAGATGAACATCGCCTGGAACCCCATCACCCGGCGCAACGTCGACCCGAGCCTCGGCTACGAGGTCGGCTTCTTCGTCCGCCACGAGGACGAGTTCCCCTGGCTGCGGACGCTGTTGTCGGTCTCTCGACTCAAACAGCTGCTGGGTGATGACTGCTACAGAAGTAACCCGGAGCGGAGGGTGGAACGGGTCGAGTTCCCGGGCATCAACGTGGACCGGGAGTCGATGCCGAGACGCTGAGCCGGAACAAGGGTTGCCAACAGCGTCGCGGGAGGGCCTAACAGGCTGGCTATGGGTTTGCATCAAAGTTGGCGAGGAACAGGCCCCTCGTGGAACCGACAAATTCCCGACCTCCGCCGGCGTTGAGTGGAAGATGGATGACCTGGCTGGCGATCTCCCTGCTTTGAGCCGGTGCATGGGTGTCATCGGACTGTAGACCCAGGCTTGACGTCGTATTCGGGGTAGCCAGTCGGTTGTCGTCGTCAGCGCCGGCTTGCTGAGGTTATGGAGATGGAGATGGGAAATGGATCCAGCAAAGTGGGAGACAAGAGAAGGAAGAGTCTGGGATACTACCAAGTTCCCCCGCTTCCTCCGCTGCGCGCCGGTGGACCTATGTCCACATCCCCGGCTTCTTGGCGTGGCAGTAAACCATTTGATGCGATGCAAGTTGAACCATGAATTACTCACCAGACTGACTGTTGGACAACTCTCTGTTCAGCTGGTAAAGCCTCGAGATTGTTCAGCAACTGATTTATCGATTCGACGGCATCCCTATACATCCTATCAGCTACCTGATTTGTATACGCGCCACATGCCCTGCAAGTCCGCTCCAATCTCCCAGAACAGCAACACCGTTGAACCACCATGTACTCCACCAAGATCAAATTCAAGATAGTATACACATATTTGTCATGACTCTGGTCAAGTCCAACACCGGCCGCGGCTTAGATGAAGAGCTTGCTGCCGTGGTACTTGGTGTCCTTCGCATACGTAGAAGCAGCAGACGCCTTGGTCCGCTTGGGAAAGCCCTTGAACGACACGGCATACGTGGCGACCGAGTGGGAAACCAGCTGTGTAGTGCATAGAGATTAGCATTCATCGCATCGTTAACAAATAAGATGGAAAACGCTGCGAAACATACTTTTGTGTTGATCTCCCAGGCAGTCAGGTTGACGTTGCTGACATCGTCGCAGAGCTGGTGGTAGCATGGGTCGTACCAGTCACCCGCCTTGCCGCCGAACAGCTTGGCCTCCTCCTTGGTCTTGACGCCCTCGGCGCCGGTAGCGATTCCACCGCCGGGAATGCCGTTGCGGATGAACGCGTCGTAGTCGCTGCGGCCGTCAAAGGGAATAAAGGTGTAGGCAAGGTCGTGGGCCTTGTACCAGTCAACATATAGGTCGCGCAGCTCCTCCGAGCCAGTGGGGTTGACGGCGTTGGTCGCGTTGTAGACCTGGTACGCAAAGTTGGGGCTGCCGAGCATGTCGTAGTCCATAAAGAGGCGGATCTTCTGGTTCTCCTCGGGGGACAGCACCGAGACGTAGTAGTCGGAGCCCAGGAGGCCCTCCTCCTCGCCCGCCCACCAAGCGAAGCGAACGCAGTTGTTGACGCGGAACTTGGTTAGCTGAGTGGCAATCTCCAGGAGACTCAGGCTGCCGGAGCCGTCGTCGTTGATGCCGGGGCCGTCGGCGACGCTGTCGCTATGGCCGCCGAGCATGACGCAGTTGTCCTGGTCGCCCTCGAGCGTCTGGGCGAGGATGTTGGTCGTTAGGATCGTGTTGACGACGGCGTCTATGTAGGCGATGGCGTCGACTGCGTCGCCCTTGCGGAGCTTCTCGAGAATGGGCTTGGCGTCGTCGCCGCCGAGGCCAAAGGTCGCCACGTGGTTGGGGGAGGGGGTTCCCAGCGTGCCGTGGACCGTCTCGCTCTCGTAGTTGTAGACGACGGCCGCGACAGCACCGGCCTTGCCGGCCTGTTCGCTTTTGGTGCCGAATGCGCAGGTGCCACGGCGGATGAAGGCAATGTTGCCGCTCACTCCCGAGGGGTAGTCCGAGGCATCGCAGCCGTCGTTCTCGACGTAGACAAGGTCGCCGTGCACAGGCTCCTTATCCTTGGTCGGCGGCGTCAGGGCCATGGGGGACGCCGACTTGGGCACCTGGTCGCCAATGACGAGGCGAGACTCGTAAACGCTGCCCGAGACGGCGGGGAACGTCTGGTTCCAGACCTTGTAGTAATCTCCCAGCTGGGCAAGGTTGAAGTAGATGTACTCCAGCGTTCCCGTGTGGCCTATTATTCAACAGTGAGCATGCCTGAAGTGAGGCTGGGTTACTGGATTCGGGATCGCCGTACCATCGCTGCCAATGACGCGAGTGGGGTGGTTGAACTCCTCCTCCCCGAGCTTGGCGATCTCGTACAGCTCCTTCGCGCGCACAAGCAGATTATCGGCGCTGATGGTGTCCTGGAGAGCCTCGGTCTCGACCAAGGGCTTCTTGGAGGCCGAGGCAGAGGCCGCCGCGGTCGACGGACGCGGCATTGAGGGGGGAGGCGCTGCGTCCGCAATCAGCGGCACTTGTTGATCCGCGACCTGCATATGCAGCTGCAGAGCGGAGGCGCCGCCCAGCAGCGCCAATCCTGCCAATTGAAGACGACGAGCTCCAGCCATTGTGATGGCAGTGGTTTCTCAGGTCCTCGGTCTAAACTGGTGCTGAGATGAGGTTGAGACGAGGTTGGGGAGCCGTCTCCGTGTGTGTATGTGTGAGTGTAGGTGTGTGTGTGCGTGTGTCACAGGCGTCGGAGACGACGAAGGTACTGAACCTAACCTAAGGTGCCTAGGTAGATAGGCTCGGACGGAGGAGCTGTTGCGATAGACGGCCGATATCGCGAATCGGTTAGTCATCGAGCCGAGGCCCCATTTTCGTCATGGGCAGCAAAGCTCTTATCTTATCAGAGGCCGCTGACATCAGACTAAGTTAGGAGTACCCGCGCACTCAGACCCCCTCCGGTGCTCCCGAGACCCCGTGGATCCCTGCAGAATGTATCTATCTATTCTAGCGATGCGCATGTTTTCGTAGGGGCCCAGGGGGAGGGACTTTGGGTCCCCCTCCCTCTAGTCCCCCCAAGTGGCAGTGTGCCGGCTACCGAACAGCTCCGCCTCCCTGGGCTTCTGTTAGTGTGAGAGACTCTCTCTCTCTCCGCGCCGCTGATCACCACTTTTAATACCAAATATGCTTTCCGTTGGAGCCCGTGTTTTCAAAGCGCAAACTCAGGACGGAGAGACTAGGTAGGGGCCACGATTCGTGTCCCTTTCTTTCATTTCATCTTTCCTTCTTTCTTTCTGTCTTTCTTCACCTGGCCACGTGCTCTTCTTTCGGCTCGCTCTTCCGACGTTCGCATCGTCTCTGGCGCCGAGTCGTCATGGTACTGAGCCAGAAACACTCATCGTCCGTCGTCCAGAATGGGTGATACACCACCAGCTTCGGGAGTATGGCCACGAGGTGCGTATAGTCCCATTGCCGCAGGACCCCCCTCCCCTCTCCGTTTAGACCGAAGAGAGAGCGCTGACTTGCTTCTTTTCCTCCTCCAAAGATGCCGCCTCCTGGGCCTCGATCCCGACCGAATTCCTCCTTGCCGAGCTCTCGAAGCGACACGGCCATCCGGGCGCCGCCGCAGATGCCGCCAACGCCAACGCCACCAAGCCCCAGTGCGGCTCCTCGCGAAAAGAATCCTACGATACGCCGTTGCACATTGGCGCGCTGATTCTGATATTGACATTGAGTACAATCGGTACGTTGCACCTTGCGCTGCGGATAGATGCCACCATGTCATACCGTAGCACGCCCTCATGCCTTAGCTTGGGAGTCTGGGCGCGTGTGTCGATCATGATACCTCTCAAAACCACCAATTGCAATCATCTCGAACGCCAATGCTAACAAACACCCAACAGCTTGCGGCATTCCCCTGCTCCCCCGAAGGACTTCCAAGGGCCGACCTCAGAGCATCATCCTCTTCTACTGCCAACACTTCGGCACCGGCGTCCTTCTCGCGACCGCCTTCGTCCATCTTCTTCCGACGGCCTTCACCTCTCTCACTGACCCATGTCTCCCCTCCGTCTTCAACAGAGGCTACCCCCAGATGGCCGGCTTGGTCGCCATGGTCGCCGCCCTGTCCGTTGTCGCACTTGAGTCCTACCTGGCAACCCGGGGTGCCGGCCACTCCCACTCGCATTCGCACGAGTATGAATACTGGGACGAGGAGGACAACGCGCACTCTCCCGAACTAAACACTCTCGCGGCGGGGAGCATGGCCTCGCACAGGCACGGCTCCCACCGGCCCGTAGACATCAGCCTCGATAACATGGAGTCCACCCAGAGCCTGATTGCCGGCGCCTCGCCCCTGCCCAGCTCGACGCCAACGCAAGCCAAAGCCACTCACGGTCTCGCAAACGACCGCGATAGCTTCGACGACGATGCCTCCGACATTGACCTCGACGTCAATGAACTGGACCCCGTTACCGCCGACGGACCCCGCCGACGAAGCTCTCCTGGCAGCCGACCCAAGATCGTCGTGACGCCGGGCGCGGGCGCAGGTGCGGGCGCGCCTCAGGTCGTTTCGGAAGAGGAGCAGTCCAAGCTTCTCCGCCAGTGCCTCCTCCTCGAGGGCGGCATCCTCTTCCACAGCGTCTTCATTGGCATGGCCATCTCGGTCGCCACGGGCCCGACTTTTATCGTCTTCCTCATTGCCATTAGTCTTCACCAGTCGTTCGAGGGGCTCGCCCTCGGCAGCCGCATTGCCGCCATCCAGCTACCCCGGTCGTCGATCCGGCCCTGGCTCATGGTGATTGCGTTCGGCGGCACAACGCCGCTTGGCCAGCTCATCGGGCTGATCGTGCATAACCTGTACGACCCCATGAGCCAGACGGGGCTGCTGATGGTGGGGTTCATGAACTCCATCTCAGCGGGTTTGCTCCTTTTCGCGGGGCTGGTCCAGCTGCTGGCGGAGGATTTCCTCTCGGAAAAAAGTTACAAGACTCTTGTGGGCAGAAAGCGACTCAAGGCCTACCTGGCGGTCATTGGCGGAGCGTCGCTCATGGCGCTGGTAGGGGCATTTGCTTAGGGGAATTTGAATTTGATGTTCAGTAGGTATACGAAACTAGCGCCTAGCTACTAATACTGCCTTGTTAATCAGCGCGCGTTATCCCCTCTGTCTGTCCGCAATAGCCTGCCGTATGTTTGACAGACATTGATAGTGATGAACGGGGCGGTGAGTAGAGTATCTTGTCAAAAGTTCCTCAAATTGATTGGCAAGCCTTCAACCGAACGCAGCACTTAGCACGATGCAGAGTCAGATGCTCCATAGACGATGCTGTCCCATAAGATCTACTACACTCATTCATATGTGAGTGAGGAGAGGAACCGGGCGAATACCCAGTACACCACACAGTATCCGTATAATTATGTTAATATCTTTTAGTAACTAGAGGAAAAAAGCAGTCGCAGATCCCAGAGGGGGAAAAACTCAAAAAAATAACCCGAAGAGTGGCTGTGCCAATCGCAGTGAGGATTTGAGCCTCACGCGGGGGTCGAACCCGCAACCTTGAGATTAAGAGTCTCACGCTCTACCGATTGAGCTAGCAAGGCGGGTCAGTGACCAAGCATGTCCGAGAGGACCTGCTTGGCTTGTTGCTTGTTGGAAATGACAGGCTGTTGAGTCATTTAAGAAGAGATGGAACAGGGCAACTAGGGCATCATTTGGTAGTGAAGAGATTTTTTTTTCCAANGGGGGGGGGGGGGGGGGGGGGTCCGTGTGGTCCGTCCCCGTGCGCTCCGGGTTTGTGGGTCGAGGACCGGGCACAGACCCGGATCTTTAGGTGTATCTGCTTCTCCTTCCACATAACAATAGAACATTTCATTGAATTCTCCGCAGAGCTCGTTTAGTTTACTCTTTGTTTCCCGCTAGTAGCTCTGTAGACCTATCGTGGTTTGCAATTTCACATCTACCTTACAAACGCTTAGTTCACAAGCTGGCATTGTGTATGCCGCGTTGTGGCTGATGAATGCTGGCAGCCGGGGACCTTGACATTGGACCTACCCTCTTGGACTGAGATACGTAGTCAAGGCGGCATCTCCTGAGGTACACGATGCGAAAAGGATTATGGAAGACTTACATAGTGTAAATGTCATGCCCACTACTATTGCCGTCTCAAATGGTGCCAATGACCTGTGATACACTCCGCGCGAACACGGCCAACAAATTGCAAGAAACCCAACCGCGGCTGTGAGTTGTTCATAGCATCAATCCCTGGTGATATGATTACAAGTGAGGCTAGTTGCAGTGCTTCTCCCACATAGAATACGACGTTCAGTCCGAGTTCGTCTAGTCAATAACACTGCCGCCAACAGCAACAACCCCAACACTAACCGACATCGCCTTTCCTGTCCCAACTCGTGCCTGGATCGCTCAGCCACCCAGAGTGACTCCCCTTTAATTCGACAAACGTTCCTAAGCGTCGACAAGGATCACAAGCAACATTCAGAAGCGTGCCATGATACCATCGCTTTTATCACTTCGTCCTCGTCATTTGCTCAGGTCACAGCCGTCATTTTGCTCATCTGACGTCATTAACATTCGTCGCCCTAAATGATCAGTGGAATTGGAGCTTGACTCAGCGGACTGGCATTCCCTTGGTATACCTTAAAGAGCGATGGGATTCCCTCGTTACAGTACAATCTAACTAACCTCAGAACACCAGAAACCGACCATGGGAAGATGCTGCCTGAGTATCTGGACCCGTAGCCTAGACTTTGTCATCCAACTAAGTGCTTATTGAAGCAATCGTCATGGAATTCTTTCATCGAAGTCAATTTGGGGAAATTAAGTTAAAGCAGATAACTGCACTTTGAATCTGGCTTCTTCTACATACAGATTGTGTGAGATTTCGAGGGACATGATAGCGGCCTTGGCAACTGGTTTCTGTCTTGTTGGAAAGCAATAAAGGCTGACGTAGACAATGTGAATATGGCTATTTCGACGGATGGAGGGAAATGGTCTTTTGATTTTCTTCTCTTCTGCCTTCTCTTCTGACTTCTCTAGCCTTTTGTCTGGCTTCAACATACTCTCTTGGCCCTCTTCTTCATTCCCTTCTATAGTCTATTTATCTAAACGGGGCTAGGACACAGAATAGATTTATAATAGGGCAAGAGTAAAAATAAGAACCACCCGGTTCATTTGCCAGACAAGTTTGGTTTTGAGGCGCAGGCTGACTGACCAGGCGTGTTGTTATCAACCTTGAGCAGCTAGAGTGAGTCACTGGGGGCGTTGAGGGCGCTGGGCGCATAAAACACCGTCTCAGTTGTGGTCCAGCCTCGACTTGTTTTCTCTCTACAAAAACCCCTTCTTTTTCTCCATACCTTCCGGAAGCTCGTTGGAATCAAGTGCCACTGGTGTCTATTGCATTGCTCAATCGCCGGCAGAGTGAATGAATGGTGTGTAGGTAAGGCAAGAAAGCAAGAAGAGTACGTAGTCAGATAGGTACGTACCGCTCTATTCGATCCGCAGTTCATCCTGTGCCAATTATCACAGCGCCTGTTGGCCGCTAACCGCTATTAACTGTTCTGTACCTACCTGATTAGGTACCTGAGTGTAGGGGACCTCAGTACCAAGCAGGTACGTATCGCCGCACCCAGCACGCCTAAAATTCGGAGGTGGGGACATGGATATGTGCTCCGACACCTCTGACGCGCCGCCGAGAAACAATCGAATCGAATCCCACCATCGTCGCCGACCCAAGTCAAGCATCCACATGCACCTCTTTGCGCCTCTGCACCTTTGACTTTTTGCGCTCCTCCCTCTGGCCCAAAGGAACCCGCCACAACCCACCAATGCTGCTCAATCGGTGACCTCTCTCCGTCTACATTCGCAGATGTAGACAACATTGAAGCACCAAGTTCAACTCCCATCGCCGAGGGCGCATAACGAGATACGAGATACCCCCCTAGTCGAGGACGACAGAGAAAGAAAAAAAAAACCCAAAGAGCCCACCCCCACCATAGAGCCGAGCCGATTTCTCCTAAAGAACGAGCCGCGCCACGACGACCTCTGTCTTCCCACGAACACGATACCTGTTTCCTAGATACCCAACCAGTTAGACGACGGGAGTCCATTCCCCAGGCCGACGGCCAACCACCGCCGCCATGGCTCCAACACCCCCCGCGGCCTCGCCCTCGGCGGCCACGACCTCGAGCACCGACTCCAAGATGGAGGTGTGGAAGGAGACATTGTACGACCACTTCCAAAAGGCCGGCGACGAGGACCAGCTCTTCACCCAGTACGACATCCTCGACTTCGACGTCATCCCGAACCGCGACACCGTCACCCTCCTCAAGGTCCTCCAGAGCCTCACCAATGACCGCCTCCTCATCGCCGTCTCCTCCCAGACCGGCCTCGCCTGGCGATGGCGTTCCGTCGAAGATGCCGAAAAGTACGCTCTCCATATGCCCCTTTCTTTTCCCTCTCCTCCCCTACGCCACCCTGCTAACATTGCTGCCTGCCAGATACAAGCTCTGCTCGACCGACGAACAGCGCATGGTCTACGGCGCAATCGACGAGGCCGGCGGCGACGGCATCTGGTCCAAGTCCATCCAGAACCGCCTCAACATGCACGACTCGGTCCTCAAGACGGCCCTCAAGCAGCTCCAGGGCAAGGGCCTCATCGCCCCCTTCAAGAATGTCGAGCACCCCAACAAGCGCATGTTCATCAAGGCCTCCATGCGGCCTTCGGAGCGCGCCACTGGCGGGCCTTGGTTCACCGACTCGGCACTCGACGAGGCCTTCATCGAGGAGCTGCAGCGCGTCATCTTCGACTATATCAAGAAGAAGAGCACCTACCTGAGCACCGGCTCCTCCGCTACTCGCACAGCCGTGCCCAAGAAGGGCGTCCTGAAGGGCGGCCTAGACGCAAAGGGCAAGAAGCGCGGCGCCTCGGAGATGTCGGGCGTTGACGACGAGGCCAGCGCAAAGAGCGCCGTCCTCGCCGTTCAGCCTCCCAAAAAGGTGCCCGTTAACCTGCCCCTGCCCGCCGGCTTCAAGGAGTACCCGACCGTGCGCGAGATCGCCCGCTTCATCTCTCAGTCTGGCATCACTTCGGACACCATCCTCGGCGAGGAGGACATGCAAAAGCTCATCGACGTGCTCGTCTTTGACGGCCTCATCGAGCCCATCCGCATCTCGGGCCATCTGGGTTACAGGGTTACCCGTGCGCCCCGGCAGAGCACAACCAACTGGGCCGCGAGGCAGGGCGGCGGGCCCGACGAGGGCGGGCCGGAGCCCTTTGTCAACGGCTACACCGAGGCTCCCTGCGGTCGGTGTCCCGTCTTCGACCTCTGCGAGGAGGGTGGCCCCGTGAGCGCGAGCAACTGCGTCTATTTCAACCGGTGGCTGGGTCTAGAATGACATGCGGCACGAGGCTCGGATGACGCAGCTGGAGAGGAAGGGAGAGAAGTGAGGGAGAAAAGGGGAGAGGGAGTATCAAAAGCGGGGTCGGTTGGCTTGATTCGATTCACATGGGAAAGCATTGCATTGGCGTTGGCACGATTATACAGAAAAGGAGGACACGGCCGGGAATTGTTTGCCGAGGTACATATTTCATCCGCCCAGGCGGACTTAGTTTCAATTGCAGCCGGGGGCGGTACCGGTTGTGCAAGTATACCAACCATATATTTGACCCTATTCGCATCTCTCCTGCGCATCCAGATGCTGGTTGGCGGCCGTCAAGCGCCGCAGTGGTCATCACATGCCGGACTGGAATGGTTATTCGGGCACGACTCCCTGTTTGTCAATACCCAGGTTCTCACCTCGGTATTACTCCTTCTCACTGAAACCTGGTGAATTGTAATACGTGGAGAGAGCGGGAGTCATATGAGGATGCCCACAGCCACCCAAGCAGAGCACACATGTATTAGATACACACCCAGACCCAGATCAGGGGACACAAGGCAATGAACCGCCCATATTACAACACACGATGAAGAAGGCCTTACTCTTTGGTAGTAGGAAAGTTCAAGGCCCCTGGCTCCAAGGGGAATCTGGGATCCCGCTCACACAATGTTCACGATACGTCTGCAGTCTAACCGCAGACCAAACATCGTGAGCCCCGTCTCTGTTGCGATACGACGATTCTTTTGGTCACAGTCGACAGGGTTAGACTAGAAAGATATCGGATTGGACGCAAATTCCAAGACACGGCCTTTCTTTGGAAAGCAAACAGAATTACCTCAACTACAATCCTGCCACGGCCAATGACAGTACTCCCCAGCACACTTTGGGTTCGTCATGAAGACCCTCACCCAAAGTCTCTATGTTTCGGCCCATAGCAGGCCCGTTGAACTCCCAGTAGAGTCCAAGACTTCTTCACGTCGACTTACACATCCAGCCGTCTTCCCGTTCGCGGAGTACAGCACATGGATTTTCTGCGACCGACTAGATAAAGAAAACACATCACCTCGTCAGCTACCTCTTCCTTCTCAGGACTCCCACCGTCTAAAAAGGTGGGGAAAGGAGGGAAAGGGGAGGGGTCCTTTTGGGGCGTTATCAACTTACACTGGCAACCGTAGCCGTAGCCAACCTCGCTCCGTGCCGCGGTGACCTCGTCTGGATGACACGTGTTGTCGTCGCAAGTGTCGTAGCCGATCCAGCGGCAGTTGGTCAACGGCTTCTTGAGCTTGCCTAGCCGGCAGCAGAGCTTCACGTACCGCGCGAGGAGCGGGTGCGGGCACCGGCCGTACATCTCGTCAATGGTGGCGACCTGGGCCTCGTCGGCCCGGCATAGGCCATCGCTGCTCGCGCCCGTCAGTAAGTCCCTCCCCTGTTGCAAGACATTGGAGAATGAAGGGCCCGGCCGGGGGCAAGAAGCGGGCGGGGCGGCGTGGATTAGTTACCATTCGGTCCATCGGCACTCGGCCATCATTTCGTCCCAGCCCGGCAAGGGACACGTGAAGTACTTGTACCCCGTGGAACACTGGCTCTGGTCGGACTCGGTTGGGCCCCCGCCGTTGCCGGACTTGAACAGGACGACTTCGCCTTCTTCGCCGGCGCCGTTGCAGTTCGGGCCGGTGCCGCGCCATATGCATTCCCTCTGCTTCCCGTTGGCGTCGACGCCGAAGCGTTCCACGGTGTCGTCGTTGCAGCAAATCGGCTTCCCCGAATCTGTCTTTTGATCAGGGTTGTCAGCTTCTAAAGTTCTTGGGGCTATCGTAGCCCCCGCTCAACTAGATCGTCTCTCCCTCTACTCACCTCGTGACACGAGTCTTTCGCCCACCCGACGTAGGTGTAGCCCGGCCTGCACTGTTTCGCGCGAAGGTCTTGACAGTCTGGCGCACGATAGCAATCAAGACGCCGGTTAACGTTGAGTCCGTCGTGGTGGGCGTCAAGGGTGAGGGCGAGGCCAGATACAGGACCCCAGAGCGCAGTTCCAGCAAAAAGAAGGAAGTTGAGCCCGCGCATCTTTTCTGCAATGAATCTTTCTCGATATTCCGGTTAGAAGTGGTGTTGAAGTCGAGAACCAGAGGATATATCTTGCAAAATGCTGTTGCGTGTGCGTGTACGGGGTGCAAGGTTCAGCTGAAAGACATGAGAACCGGTCACTGAATTACTCTCTAATCGTGTCTCCCTTCCTTTGATGAGATAGAAGTCCTTATAGACTTGTGAGACCTGTTTCTCCAGTGTTGTATCTTATGACCCTATCTCCGGATGCCCTCACTCTCAAACCTTCCATCCCAGAAACCAAAGAAGGCATGATACCGCCACGGCGGCTCGCACTTTAAGTTTTGGAATAACCAATATCATTGGCTTATGTATAGCCATAAGGGTAAGTAGGTGGCAAGCTGTCTATGCGGTTGCGCACGTTGGGCAATCTCATAGTTAGCCCCCCCCCTTCTTGTTGTCTCCTCTGTTGGTTTTCTTTGCACGTTGTGAATATCACGAAACATAGCGTTGTTCACCCGAAAAGGCTTCGTTTTCTATAAAAAAGATTTTAACATATCCGAACATGCTCCGATTGAATGGCAGGACTTTCTTTTTCTTGGAGGTGGCACACTCGCTCTGACTAAAGGCCAAGAGCAGTCTTAAACAAATATATATATATCACGCGGTACCGGCGAGGAGAGAAATATGAAGAGGCACTTCAGGAAGATCATGTCCCACCCTAACCACCCTTGCGGCTCAGTCGATTGAAACTAAAAATAAGCTAGGAAACAAATGTGGCTCTAAAAGCTTGCCATTGCTGGGAAGAAAACTCTAGTCGATCTCACAAGCAGATGTGGTTTTTATGAATGCAGCATCAACAACCGAATATCGCAGAGTGACTCTCGAGTCAAATGCTTGAACAAACCCCAAAATGTATATCAACATAGGTACATGACGTGTCTGTTTGACCTTTTCGAGGCACATCAACCTGTGTTACGCTGCCAAACAATCACCACCTCCTTCACAACCACGACTTTCGCCACGTCGCCGTCCCAGCCATGATGTCCACCACATCGCTCGCACAGTTTCGAGGGCCTAGCATCAAACCCTTTCGCTCCATGCAAGGAACCCAAAGACCATCTAAGGAATTCTGATACAGAACGCTTCTACTGCTGAGGGGTTCGACTTTACTGCATGACATGACGACCGGCCTTTCTGGGAAACGATACACCGACGAACTCCACCGCCACACCAACGACGTGCTCTCTTAGGGGTCAGAGACCGACGGCGAATTTCTGAAATACGTTCTCCAGTCGCAAATCATCGAAGAGGCGAAGTTGGACGAGGCTTTCGATTCTATACAGTACGTGCACAGGTGCAGTGACTATCGAGGCCATCAGCACATGAGGGACTCTGCATCACCAAGGGGAGTTTTGAGGAGTGTCGAGAACTAAGAACTCGGGTACAAAAGGCAAGCCGGAAGCCTTTGCATTCCAACGTTTGTGATCGCGATTACGTTCCCCGAATCAGCCGATAAGATCGTTGCCTGTGGCCCAGTTCTCAATCGTATTCTTACCTGTCAACCCAGCATTAAAATGCTCCATCATCGAAGACCTAAGACTATGGAGATCCAACGCATTACAAACTCCACCTCGGAGAATTTCGCCCCCTAGATTAGTCTTGTTGACAAGAATACATGCGGTACGTGTGGTAAGAACTTCACTAGAGGTGCCAACGTCTGCACCTGCAACGACTCTTCTTAAGAGACTCGGCCGGAGGTAAGTGAGGGAAAGAATTTTGATCTTATTCATGATTCCGAATCACAAATTCTCCTCGACTATGATTTCCCGGTCAGATATAGCGTTGCGCTGCTGTCTTCCATGTCATATTGCGGAGTCGCGTGGTTGCGTAACGCGTTTGGCTGAAGGAAATCTGTTGCAAGTATGGCGAAACCCAGCAAACTCGATTTTGTTACCAGTCGGTGGTTCTCTGCAGATTATCAAGCACATCTGAGTGGCAGGGTTAGGAGCCGATGCAGTAGTGTGCGTACTGAATACATGACGGTCACGGTCAGAAACCGAGAGCCTGGCCATTTTGGCTCCTGTAGGCTGCAGCCTGTCGTAATATGCATGACCATATCTCGTTGAACGTGTCATAAATATGTGCCACGTCTCTGCAGTAGGCAGACATCGGCGGTGAGGGACAAGTTGAACAAATGAGAGAAGGCACCATCTGACCTGGGTGCCCTCTGGCCAAGTATTTCTGACAACACTCCTGTTTGAACAGCCATCACATTGACTGACCCTCCTCCGCAACCACACTCGGAAAGAAACCTCTTGAGCCATGGACAGTCGCGACATCGCCCCCGATCAGGTTCTTCTCGACCAGATTTTCCCCGATCAGCCCCAGGTCTCCAGTTCCATTATCCTTCAGAATTGGGACAAATGTGTGTTCAAAGCGAGCTTTCCGGACTCCCCCGAGCCCGGTTGCCCTCGTGTCGTCCGACTGGAGGTCATCCGCCAGGATGAGAATGCCACACAGTTTAACATCGTCTCGGCAATGCAGCAAATCGCCGCCGACGCCATTCACGATCTTGTCCCAGCCACCTTCCAAACCGGCGTCGCGAGCAACGGCGAGGGAAGACAACTACGCTTCTGCGTGATGGATTTTGCCGAGGGATTTACGTTGGAAGAGGTCTGGGACCAAATGAACAGCGAGAACCAGCAGTCCGTCGTGCCTGCTTTGGTTGAGTCGTTGCGGGAGTTACACTCTATAAGACCTTCGGACGATCGAGTCCGGGACATCCTACGGCAAGCAATAGATGAGCCTGATGTAGAGGCTTTTCAAGAGGCCGTCATGGGCGGGCCGAGTACGGGATTCCTCCAGGACGGGATAGCCCTCCTTCACGCCATCACTCGGAGGCTGGAACTGAAGAAGCCCTTTCACACAGCAACGCCCATCCCAGGTCCCGACGGCGGCATTGTTCTCCGGTCGCACTTTGACGAGCTTGGTTCCGTAGAGCTCCAAAGCGCCACCATGGAGCAGTGGGCACGCGAAGCCGTGTTCTGCCACAACGATCTCACCCCCCGCAACATCATCCTCCGGCCACGCGACGCCGACGACGGGGCTCGGGCGCCCGATTACGAGCTCGCCGCCATCATTGACTGGGAGCTTTCCGGGTTCTACCCCGCCTCGTACGAGCTGAGCCTTCAGGACACCTACCTCAGCGGCGGGAACCGTCTGGTCTCCTTCTATCTGCTCCTCAAGCGCCAGATGGCGGACCTGGTGCCCGTCTCCGCGGCCCAAGTCTCCCTGCTGCAGGCCATGGAAATCCTGTCCGAGTCCCGGCAGCGAAGGCTGGCGGAGGGCTCCAACATCCCGGCGCACATTCGCGAGAGATTTATGCAGAGGTTAGAGTTGCGCCGGCACGAGGATCCTTATATCGGGTGGGTACCAAAGAACCAGGGAGCGGCACCGCCTGAGTTCTCCCGCGCGGACGCCCAGAGACTCGAGGACGACGTGGTTGCCGAGATGGTCGCGCGGAGGCAGTCGAAAGTGGCTAGATGACGTGATGTTTTGGATTGCCAGACGCAGGATGGGTAAAGGTTAGAACGAATGGGACCTTGCCATACTGAGTGCACCGCAGCCGCCCCAAGAGGGAGCAAGTCCAAACGCGTCTCGCGTCTGGTTCATTATAAGCCTGCAAAATTACCAGAACCTCTGTACAGCCTGGCATCTGTCGACCTACCTACACTGCAAGCCAGTCGTTCGAAACATTGCATGCATTTCGGAACGCTTTTAGCCCGTATTGCACATATTAGTATACTCGCATATATCCGTGTCGCCAAGGAAGGCCGAAGTCGCGGCGGAGTGGCGGTTGTTCCGGAGCCGAAGATGTCTATCAGAAGAAATCCAAGCGAAGGCATCACGATGATGTAGGTACCTACACCTGTTTTACGTATCGTTGACCCATTGCGATTTTCTGTTGCATACTACGTGTCGTGAGTTAAATGGACGTTTGTAGATGTGTGGTAATCAATATCCCTTCATGCGAAAACAGACGCCGTGTAGAGACATGCGAAACATGATCAGAACAATCGCCCAATCTCGAGACAATGGACAATTCGGTTGCACTTGAACGACACGGTGGCAGTAACATTTTGTCTTGACTAGCTATGGAGCAGCGTCGAAGCTGTTGGTAGCCAAGCTGCGCATTGGCGCGATTCCCATGTCTCCGCCAAAATTTCTCTCCTTCCCGTCAAGTTGTCTCTCGCGACATTTCAGAGGCAGGACCTAACGTACAAAGAACCGAGTAAAGGGCAATTTACAGCTGGCCGGAATTGACGATGGTGGGGCGCTTGCCGTACTTGACGGTGCCGCTGGCAGAGCCGGTAGCCTCAAGAGCCTTGACGATGTTGAGGCTGTTCTGGTCAGCAACCTCGCCGAAGACGACGTGGCGGCCGTTGAGCCACGACGTGACGACGGTGGTGACGAAGAACTGGGAGCCGTTGCTACGAGGGGTTAGAACAGCTTGTGACCAAAAAGCAGAAGCAAAGACTTACGTGTTGGGGCCGGCGTTGGCCATGGAGAGCAGACCGGGCTTGTCGTGCTTCAACGTGAAGTTCTCGTCGGCAAACTTCTCGCCGTAGATGGACTTGCCGCCAGTGCCGTTGCCGCGGGTGAAGTCACCACCCTGGAGCATGAACTCGGGGATGATGCGGTGGAAGCAAGAGCCCTCGTAGCCGTAGCCCTTCTCACCGGTGCAGAGAGCGCGGAAGTTCTCGGCGGTCTTGGGGACAACATCGTAGAAGAGGTTGAAGGTGATGCGGCCGTTCTGGGCTGTAGGCAGAGAGGCTGGTCAGCAAAGCTCCATTGACTTTGAGCGGGTGACGGCGAGGGATCAAAAGCTTGGAGGGGCAGCAGAGGCGCGAATCGTCGGCCGCGGGAGACTCTAGCGTAACGCTGCGGGCGTGTAGCAGAGCACTCGCGACGGTTGCTCGATGGAGTCCCAATGGCAGGCGGAGGGAGAACTTACGCTGAACGTTGGAGGTGGCACGGCCAGAGGCGTCGAGGACGGGACCCTCCCACTCGAGGTCGAAGAAGCTAGAAAACAAGGTCAGTTATTGCGTCATTGAGAGCTTGCGATGGCGATGAGGCCGTCGTCAGAGATGGGAACAACTTACACTTGAGGACCAGGCATGATGTTGGATGCTGAGAAGAATCGAACGGATGGCTTGGTAGATGCAGGAATCACAGTTCGGAGAGGTTGGATGAAGGCAGAAGGTCGAGAAAAGGGCGAGGGTGAAACGGAGGAGCAGGAGAAGGTATGGCGGGGTAGGAGGGGTCGCAAAAGGGTTGGTCTCATTTTTTCAACAGCTGGGTGGAGGGGCTTATTGTTAGCGCCAGAGCTCTCCACTGCGGGTGCCGGACGAGCGAATTGGATACCGAGGATGAGAGAAAAGAGGGGTGAAAAGTCACGTGAAATGAGCTGTTGCTGAGGTCACTGACGGGCCGAGAAGTACCTGACCAGCATGGATCAAGTATCCGTACCTTCCACGACGCGGTGACGGTGACGGAGGGAGGGCAGGAAGGAGGGGTTGGGGTTGGG
>NWBT01000048.1:4988908-4999049 GCA_003386485.1 Colletotrichum lentis
GGGGGGAAGGCGTTGCGGTGGGGAGGGCCCAAAACAGAGGGTAGACGAGGGGCAAAGCGATCTTCTTTCCGGCGCTCTGGCTTGGCCTTGGCTGTGACCTTGGTTTTGGGTTCGCCTCAGCCCGATTGTTGCTGCTGGGGAGACTTCCGACCAGTGAGAGGCCTCAGTGTTCTCTCACCGTAAAAAAGCACCGGGATGACTTCATCGGGGCAGCAAGTCCCTTCCTCACTTGTCACTCACGGGGTAATTGCGTTCGAGCAGCTTGCAATCATTGCCGTGGTCTAGAACGGATGAACAGAGAGTGATTCTCTAGTTCAACCACCGACAGGATGGCGTTGCTGGCTACTGGCTACTGGCCCGAAGACGCCATGCTCACCGGGATGTAGAATCTGCTGCGCCTGCCACCGGTACCTGGATGAACCCGTAACTCAACAAAGAGAGGTAAATACCTCGGAGCAGCGCAGGCTACAAGAGCCATTGGCAACCCCTCCCGGTGCGGCACGGGCAGGAAAGCAGGCAAATGCACGTCAAAACCCCGAGACCAATGCCCCATTGGGGCGACAAGCATAACAAGGGAGGAGGGGACGACAGCACAGCTGGCATGGCTGACATAGCTGGGGCCGAATCTCGACTCGTCGTTCACTGGCCAAGTTACCGTCCCCCACTGGCCCACGTTGTTCCTTGACACTCTTCGGAAGCGCGTGGAATCTTGAGCCAGTGAGAGCGGGGATGGCCGTGGGTGGACGACAAGCGGATGGCACAGCAGCAACAGCGGTGGACAATGTCATGACAAACGGGTGGACGGCCAATGCCCAGGAAAGGCCAATGAGTGCCGGCCAGTGATCATGGCACCATCTCCCGCCGCCATGTCTGTGTCTGTGTGTCTGTGTGTCTGTCCGCCAGCTGGAGGCCGTGCAGCTTGTGCTTTGCTTGGAGCTATCCAAGTTGCCAGCTAGCTAGGCTCAATGGCTGACTCTCTCTTTCTGCCTGCCAGGACGGTTGAGCTGCAGTAGTTGGATGGGAAAGCTCCCTCGCCTTCCCTTCGTACAGCTCAATTGGCTTGCATACGAGCCGCCTTGGCCGCATAGCGAAAGGTCTTGCAGGTCCAAAGACTTTCATGTGGGAGTACGGGTACGGGTGAGATGGCCGCGATATGTGATATGTGTGTGTGTGAAGGGGAGAGCTTTCGTTGTAGGAGAGTGCATGTGAACTAGGACTGTGGATTCGGGAATTGGACAGAAAGAACAGCCTTCTACATACCTCGATGAGCAGGATTACACGGTAAAGATGATGATACAGGTACAAACAGAATAAGAAGAACAGGACGAATGTGATGGACGAAGACCGATTGTCGCTGATGAGAAAGAATCGAGTCGTGCTGGCTTCTCAGGAGAGAAAACTTTTGGTGAGGTCAGGGACTTCCCAAAGGGGGGAGGTGGGAGGCCACGGAACGGGGCGGGCGGCCTGACCTGACGCGACAGCCTGAGGAACACATTTTCGCGACGGGGCAATTGAGAGCAGGGGAGTGATCAGAACAGGGGAGACGACGTCGTCCAAGCACGGGCGCCCATTCAATCAGAAGACAGCTATGACACTCTGTTTCTGAGTCGACATTGCATTGAACTTTGGAGTTTCTGTCAGAACTCCTATGGGAAAATCCACCTATAACGATTTCTTATGTAGAAGAAGAATGCCGAATTCAATCAGATGAAAGCCCCCAGAGAACCAGCATTTGTTGCAATCTCGTTCAATCCATTCAATCATTGTTTTGCTGTTCTTCCCAGAAGCAGCGCCTGTTACAACCCATTCTGCACAGGTCGAACTTGTAGGTACATACCGCGCTACCTTCTGGACACTAATCCCAGCCGACCAGGAGGGAAGCTCTTCCCCTCTGCCGCTGTTTCTATCTGTAACGCTTCGCTGCTCCCTCCGCCCCATGTTTCTCGGACATATCACGTGATCGTTTCCACATCCCCTTTCCTCCCTTGGCCAATCTTATCTTACCTAGGTAGGTAGGTAGGTACCTACCTAGGTTGGGTAGGCAATACGTACCCCCCTGCCGCCGGCGCCGTCCGAGGGCCGATTGGATTGAGCCTGAGCCTGAAAGTTCCAGGTTGGCCAGGTCGCCGGAGTTGCCCATCGTATTGTCTTCCTTTGAAACGTCGACAAAGGATCACAGGGATTCCAACTCTGCAACCCGCCCTCCGCTGCTGCGCCTTTGGGCTTCCCTCGTCTGCCGTCAATCGAATTGATCTCCCATTTCCCTCTGTCAAATCCGCCAAAATGGATTGGAATAACCTCAAGGACACGGTCGCGAGCATGACCCTGTACGACGTCAAAGCCGGCGTCAGGAAGGTCCAAAATGGTAAACCATTAGTCGTTCCAAACTGCAAGGTGCCCGTGATCGCATGCTGACCGCGCCTAGCCGTCATGAACTACACAGAAATGGAGGCCAAGGTTGGTGTTGTCCGTTTCGTCGGCCTTGCCATTGTCCGTCTAACAGCTGCCAGGTCCGAGAGGCGACCAACAACGAACCCTGGGGCGCGTCCTCGTCCCTGATGCAGGAGATCGCCAACGGCACCTTCAACTAGTACATACCCTCCTCCCCTCCCCATTCAAGACAACCCTCTCTCCGGCAACGCTGACGGGCTTCCAGCGCGACCCTCAACGAAATCATGCCCATGATCTACCGTCGCTTCACAGAAAAGTCGGCCGAGGAGTGGCGGCAAATCTACAAGGCCCTCCAGCTCCTCGAGTTCCTCATCAAGCACGGTTCCGAACGCGTAATCGATGATGCCCGCGGCCACATCACATTGCTAAAGATGCTGCGCCAGTTTCATTTCATCGACCAGAACGGCAAGGACCAGGGCATCAACGTCCGCAATCGCGCCAAGGAGCTGGCCGAGCTCCTCAGCGATGTCGAACGCATCCGGACGGAGCGCAAGAAGGCGCGAGCCACCAAGAACAAGTACACCGGCGTCGAGGGCGGCATGAGCCTCGGAGGCGGCTTTTCTGGCGGCAGCGGCAGCGGCAGCCGTTATGGCGGGTTCGGAAGCGAGTCGGGTGGCTATGGAGGCTACTCTGGTGGTGTCTACGGCGACGGCGGCGGATTTGGTGGGCAGGAGAGCAACGACTACGGTCGAACGCAGGCACACAACGACAAGTTTGAGGAATACGACGAGTTCGACGATGAACGCCCGGCTGCCAGCTCCTCGGCCTCTCGGTCCAAGAGACCCGAGCGAGCGGCAGCCCCCAAGGCCGAGCCGCCCAAGAAGAAGGAGCCCGAAGTGGACCTCTTCTCCTTCGACGACCCGGCGCCCACTTCCGTGCCCGCCCCTGCCTTCGCGCCGACCTCTTCCAGCGGCTCCGGTCTGGGGTCTCTGTCGGCCCTGTCCGCCGCCAACGACGACGACGAGTTTGACGACTTCCAGTCCGCCGCCCCTGCTCCAGGCCCCGCTGCTGCCACCCCTCTCTCCCCTCCTGTGGTGACAGCCAACTCTGCGACAACCTTCGCCGCCCCCCAGCCCGTGTCGGCACCCCAGCAGGCCAACATAGGCAACATGGTCAGCATGTCCTCCATGTCTCCCGCCCCGAGCGCCAACTACTCGGCCTTCAGCACGCCTGCTATTGCCTCTCCCGCGGCACAGGTGAAGCCTAGCGGCTACCAGCCTTCAGGGCCCAACTACTTTGGTTCCGTTCAGACTGCGATCCCTCAGTCTACCGGCGGTTCCTTCGCATCTACCCCTAGCGCGGCTGCGCCAAAGGCGGCTTCTGCTAAGCCCGGTGCTGCCGGCGGCGACGCTTTCGGCGCTCTGTGGTCGCAGGCCAGCACCGGCGTGAAGAAGACGAGCACGCCGACCGCCGGCCCGGCCCTGGGCCAGCTCGCCAAGGAAAAGAGCAGCGCCGGCATCTGGGGTGCTCCCGCTCCTGCGTCATCGGCATCAAAGCCTGCGGGCGGCGCATCGTCGTCCGGCGGCAACCACGGCCTGGATGATCTGCTTGGCTGAACCGATGCTATGACAACGAGATGGAGAGGACATTCTGGAGAGACGGCGGAGTTTTCGCCCTACCAACACCACCGGCCATGTAGTGAGAAGCAACGAATCGGCTGCCGCGTCAAGGTATGAACAAGGGAATGTGTGTGCTGATAGGCTGCTATCCAAGGCGTATCGGCAGGCAAAAAGAAGACTGCAACACATGATCATATATTGAAATTTCAAGCGAACCACATTTCTACAGTTTTGGCCTAATGCCATGCATCCGCCCACTTTGTGCAACGCAATGTGACATCACCGGGGACTGCTCGCCGCGTCGGCGCATCTGTTCGGGGTTGGAGCTTTGAATATGATCCATGTTTATCCCTCGGAGCTGTAACGATTGCAGGACCTTCACATTCCTCTGCGGCCGGCGACGCGACCCTGGTGCGCCCACAATCCGAGGCAAGCCGTGGCCGCGATGAACGGCCTATGGAACGAGGTCCAGGCTGTCGAGCCACTCTATTGCAGACCTTTGCGTGCATGCATAGCTCCTACGAGCAAGCGCCAAGGCGATCAGCAGCAGCAACCCGGCCTGTCCGCGGATCAGACACTGCCGTTCCGTGACGGCGGGAGAGAAAATAGTCTAGGAGGCTCAAGGTGTCGTCGTATCAGGCCAGTGACGGCCTCTCAATATAGGGCGATTTGGGCCGTCCTCAACAAAAAGAGCCTCCTCGAAGCCAAGATATGCGGCCCAGGTCGGCAGCCGCCAGACCGGGTTTCAGGTCCGGTACCTTGCATGGTTCCCGGCTCCCAAGCTCGTATAAAACGGGCGCCTCAGCCTCCGCCTATCGTCGCATCACGTTGGGTCGCGTCTATCGGTCGCCGTGGGTACAAACAGGACGTAAGACGAAGCCAGACAGGAGATTCGATCTGGTCCAGGCCAAGCAAGGGCAAGCCCAGGTGAAGACCCCAGGATGCAGCAGACCCAATCAGGCCCCGGGCCGCGGGTAAAAACAGCCGCGCTGGCCGCCAACTCCTGGACAGAGAGAGGGTCGATGGCATGTCATTGGACGCGCCTATTGAACTCCTTCACTCGAAGCCCCCCCCACCTCGTGTGTTTGTTTACTGTTCAAAGGCGAGTCCTGCATGCCCCCCAAGAGCCTCCAATCTCCCAGAGCCGTGCGCCGCGTCGCTTGTCCCACCTCTCCGGGGCGGCAGGGCCCCCACCCGTCCGCTAAGCGCCGCGCCGCTACCCCGGCCGGGGACCGTGATTGGTCTGCCTCAGCGGCTGCTCATACCTACCTAGCCGGACGGCCATTCTATCCGGGATGCTGGGTTTGGGGGGGGGGGGGAGGAGGCATTAGGACGAACCACCACACTCACTCACATCAGTTCGTTGGCTCACTCGTTTTCACAGCGGTACATCGGGTTGACGTACTCCATGCAGGAACGGCAAACGTAGCTCGGTGTACACACAGAAATGCCCGGGGGACGGAAAAAAAAAAAAAAAGGGTCCACCAGAACGCGAGCTGCTCGATTTAGGAACACCGACTAAACGATGCACGGCAACCCGAGGTATGGTGGGTGGCTTGTTTGTGCCTTGGTTATTCGTAGGGGATTTGTTGTTTGTGTATTGGACGATTTGAGTCGATCCTTGAGTGAGCTCGAAGGAACTTGGGGGGGGGGCAAGGTAGTATGAAGCAGACTGGTCTCATCCGCCCTCGTTTCTCTCTTCTTCTGCTCCTCCTCATCAAACATCACCGCAGACATCAGAATCACTACCGTCTTTTCCTTTTCCTCTCTCTCTTTTCCTTGTTTCCTAGGGTCAGCTTTCCTTGGTCAAGTTTGGGGGGTTCATTCATCTCTTGTCTCTCTTCCATCAGGTCAAAACTTGATATATTTTCTTGGTTTTTTTCCCCCGTCGATTCTCTCTCTCTCTCTCTCTCTCTCGGCTCTCGATATCCCCTTTTTCCAAGTCACGACGAACGATAACGAAGCGAGGCAAAAATACACCCCCATCCATCTCAAAACAGCTTCCCTCTCTCGCTCAGAAACCCCCCTCTCACTTAGAAACCCTCCTCTCGTTATCGATTATACGATTCATTTCTTTGTTCACGAGTCCTTTCTCAACCTTCCAGATCTCGACCAAGTCGCTGAACCAAAGCGACGCCGCTTCCTCCAAGATTCCCTTCCCAACTCCCTCCCCGACGGCCTGCATCCCCTTCCCGCCCCGGCGATTCCCCGTCCGCACGGCGCTCCACTTCCACACCCCGCGCCCGAAGCTTTCTCTCATCACGCCCGTCTCGCTCGCCCGCGCCGGCCCGCGCCGTTCCACCATGGGTTCCGCTCCCCGCCTCGGCGCCCTCGGGCACACCTTCACCGCCATCCGCGCCATGCAGTTCGCCTCGCTCGTCGCCATCATCGGCATGGTCTCCAACTTCATCTCCGAGATCAACGCCGTCGACGCCACCTCCCCGCCGGTCCTGGTCGGGACTCTTGTGATTGTGAGCCCTCGCATCTCCGCAATTGTGTCCCATGTTTTCAATACTAATAATGCGCGAACCAGGCCTGCGTCGCGACCCTCTACATCACCATCACCTACATCCTCTACTACGACAACATGCTGCCCCTCCTCCTCGCCACCGGCGCCGACTCGGCTCTCCTCGTCGCCGTTATCATCGTCGCCTGCCTCCTCGGCAAGCCCCTCTCGTATCTCGAATGCGCCGCCCTGCCCCGCTCCGGCAGCACCGCCCACTTCATGGCCTCCGTCACGGCCAACATCAACACGGGCTCCGGCGGCGCCCTCAGCTACCTGGTCTGGGTCGGTGCCGACCAGCGCACCTGCTACGCCATCAAGGCCGTCTGGGGCCTTTCCATCGCGCTGTGCGTGCTCTTCGCCTTCAGCGCCATCACCGCCGTCTGCCTGTGGCGCCGCGTCAAGCTCGCCCCAGCCGCCGCCTCCAAGGACATTGAGGGTTGATGGTGCGCCCGTGGGGGGAGGGCGGCGGCCGCCGGCGGTGCTACGTATGCCTCTTCTTTCCCGCCTCCCCCGACAAGGGAGGTCAGGGGATACTGCTATAGTGGCAGGAAGAGCCTGGGCACCACCGCGGTGCTGGCGAGGGAGAAACGGCGGGACAGCAGCAGCGGCGACTCCGGGTCGGACTCGGACGACGTCGCCGTCGCTGCCCCGCAGCCTTCCTCCCGCGCCGGCGTCAGACCGTGGTTTCCGCCGCCTCTCACCACGGCGCAGGTGCAGCACAAGCGCGTGCGGGTCGTCGAGCAGCGGATGCCGGTGCACCCGCTGCCGGTGTTGCCCGAGGTGGTCGTCGTATCCCCAGCAGGGCCTGCGTCTCCAGGCGACCATCAAAGAACCACGACGCCGACGACACCAGCGGGCGACGAACGGCTCCCCGGCAGACCCCTCGCGCGAGGCAAGTCGAAGCGGAGGACGATTATGGAGTTTATCGACGGGTGGTGGGATCTCGGGCTGCTGGAGCAGCAGCGGCAGACGATGCTCGCCCGGGCCGCTTCCCGGAAGAAGTGACCGAACGGCGTGTATATATATGGGTGCTGGTGTGCGTGTCTGGGTCTTATCCTGAATCTCGTCTTGGCGTCTGCTGGTAGTTGGGAATTGTCGACCGGGAGTAATGTCTACTGGATAGATCTTTTTTCTTTCGTTTTCTTTATTCCCCTTTTGTCCCGAGCGGTTTCCTGTTGGCGTTCTTATCTCCTCGTTTTCATGGTAGTTAGACCACTGATGATAAAACGCAAAAAAAAAAAAATATATGTAAAAAAATTGCCGGCGATATTCGGGAACTGTACTACCGTCGTGGCCTGACGTCAAATAACCAACAATTCAGGTAGACACCGGAGAACAACCTCAGGTCAAAAGCACGGCGTGCCCCATAATCTTGAAGCAGGCGGCCAGGTCCCAGCTCTCGTCGATGGAGTCCCGGCGCGCCCAGACGTTCTCCATGACGCCGAGGGCGGCCCTGATGGAACCGAAGACCTCGAGGGCGCCCATACGGCCGACCATGTCGCGGAACATTTGCTCCTGGCGCGGGTCGGCCAGGCAGCCGATGACGCAGAAGGGCCAGACGGCGGTGCGCAGACACACGGGGCTCGGCAGCGAGTCGAGCAGGTCCAGCGTCGCCTGGACGCTCGTCGCCGTCTCCGGGGACGAGGGCTGCCAGCCGGACACGACGGTCGAGAGGTACGTCAGCGCGGCGTGGGCCCAGATGTTGGTTTGCACGCGCGAGGCGTCGGCCGAGTCGCGCGTCTGCTGGCTCCGGTAGAGCGTCAGCGGGTCGGGGGGCAGGCGCGTGGTGTCGGCGTGCGTCGGGTGCGGCGGCGGCATGTCGGACAGGCTGCAGGCGGCGGCGCGGCAGGCGAGCTCCTCGGGACTGCCAGCAGCGGCGCCACCCAGGAGGCGCGGGCACTGGTTGTCCACGCAGGCGATGCCCTCGCGCAGGGCGATCTCGAGCATGGCGGCGCGCGAGACGAGGTTGCTCATGGAGAGAAAGCCGGCGCGGCGGCTCTCCTTCTTCCAGGCGTCGAGGGCGGCGATTTCGCCGACGATCTGGAGGACCCAGCTCTGGCAGCCAAAGTACTCGTCGAGGCGCAGGCGCGGCTCGAGCTCGTGGCAGGCTTCGCGGCGCGGGGCCAGGAGGTGGTGGTGGTAGGGCTGCAGGGCGGGGGCGCGCTCGAGGGTGGTGGCGGAGATGATGTCGAAGTAGAGGAGCGAGGCGGTGAAGAAGCGCAGGGCGGCCTGGTCGGAGCTCCATGGCTTGTGGGAGCCCGGGGGGAAATTGACGTCGGCGAAGAGGGGGATGGCCATGTGCTGCATGGTGGGGTCCCAGAGGTCGGGGCGCGGCAGGATCTGCTGGAAGACGACGGTGGCGGCGTCGAGGTGCATGTGCCAGTGGTCGTTGGTGGCGAGGGTGACGTCGAAGATGAGCAGCTGGACGATGCTCTCGAGGACGCGGCAGCCCTGGCGGAGCTGGTCCTCGACGCCGCCCTCGTTGATGCGGGCCATGTCGGCGCGGAGCTCGCGCAGGGCGAGGTCAAGCTGGTGCTGCAGGCTGGAGACGGACTTCATGCGGCAGGGGGCGTGCTCGGGCTGGGCGCCGGTGAGGACGACGCCGAAGAAGTGGGACGAGAGGCTGAGGGCGGTGTGGTAGAGAGCCTTGTTGTGGTTGAGGACGTTGAGGAGCCAGCCGCGGCCGCCCTCGAGCAGGGCGGGCTTGTAGAAGGGGAAGAGGAAGGGGAAGACGTAGTCGAGGTAGATCATGATGAAGCTGAGGTTGGAGTCGTCGGCGAAGGGGGCCGCCGACGCCGTCTGGTCGGCGGTGATGGGGACGAACGGGTGGGACGTCGGGAGGGGGGTCGGGGCCGGGGTGTAGGCGGCGGCCGGAGGACTGCTGGTGGAGGAGGAGCTCGGGTGAGCGGACCATTCCGGCGTGGGCTGGCGCATCATCTGGTTCGGCGGCGAAGCCATTTCGTGGATGGACGACTTGACGGAGCTCATCTGATAGAGCGGGCTCGACGAATCGCCCGGCGTGTCGTTGACGGTGGACGGGCTGTTGGAGTCGGTGGCCTTGGAGGAGCCGCCGTCGACGCTCAGGGCGGGCACGGGGGGGATGTCGTGGTGATGATGTCGATGCTGGTGGTGGAGGTGGTGGTGGTCGTCGTCGCTGAGGGTGTGGCCGGCGGCGCTGGGGTCGACGTCGAGGCTCTGCAGGTACTTGCGCTCGCGGCGGTTGTTGGCCTGGATCTTGACCTGCTTCTTGAGGTTGTCGGCCATCTCCTTCTGGCGTTCGGCGCCGTCCATCCAGTCGGGCTTGACGTCGCTGTAGTAGCAGGTGATCTCGAGCTGGGCGCAGCCGTCGCAAACGGGGCGGGCCTCGTCGCACTTCTTGCGGCGCAGGCGGCAGGTCCAGCAGCCCTCGGAGCTACGGATCTTGGCCGCCGCCGACGACGACGACGACGAGGACGACATGCTATTCTTGAAGCGCGTCCGGAGCCCCGAGAGGGACGACATGTGCGTCATGTCCCTGTGGCGGGAGAACATGATGGTGGTGGGTGGTGAGGGTTTGGCGCACACGGCGTTGGCGAGGCTTAGGTGGGAGATGTCATCCAGAGGGAACCGTCGGAAGCGGGGCCGG
>NWBT01000048.1:5014714-5034533 GCA_003386485.1 Colletotrichum lentis
TCCCCCCCCCCCCCCTCCAATACAGTCCAAGGGCACTTACCGGTAGCCCAAGACAGCGGTGCCTGTAGTTTCACTGTCAGCAAAGTTCTGTAGGAGACGCAGGAGGAAGAAGCCTGGAAGCACTTACAAAGACGACGGTGGCCCCCGTGAAAATGAAGAGGATCTTGGACTGCTCGCTCGCCGAGAGCGCTTCCTCGATATTGGCCTCCCGCTGCCTCAAGTCTAACAAGGTCGTGATCTAGATGATCCCCGTCAGTAAATGCCCTACGTCTCCCGCGTATACCAACACACACCCCCCCACACCCTACGATCGATCTTGACGATCCCCCTGATTTGCCAACGAGCTCTCGGANAGAACAAGGGAGAAGAACCCACCGAGTCACGCACGCGGTTCGCGTCCTCCTCCAACCTCTTGAAAAAATCTAGAGTCGGGTGCTTATACGCCTTGACGGCGCCCTGCCTCTCCGTCATCGTCGTCGCCGCCGCCGCCGTGACCGCCTCGGTCGTGAGCCGGCGGCCCGCCTCGGCCTCGCGGAACCCGTCGAACACGCGCTCCTGCGACCGGAGCACCCGCTTGATCATGTTGATCTCCTCGCGCACGTCGTCAATCTCCTGCAGCAGCTCGATCTCGGCCCGCAGGTCGTCCAGCACCGTCTTGGACGTGCCCATCTTGCTGATGGAGGCCTTGAAGTTGGCGTACCGCTTCATCACCTCGTTGGACTGTAACGTGGGGGGCGGGGGTCAGTGTGGCTTTGGACAAGTGATCCGATGGTCTTCTCCGGTGTGGCTGGTCTGTCACTCTGATATCGAACACTCGCTCGAAGGGGTANNGGGGGGGAGGGAAGGTTCTTCTTACAACATGAGCGATGGACGCCGCAAAGACATTGCAGTAGCTCCGCGGCCCCTCGAACTGGAAGTGGAACTCCTCCTCGCTGTGCCCTACAGCACTCTCGAGGACGGCCTCGACGATGCGCATCATGTCCGTCGTCTCGGACCGTATGTCCCGCATCCCCAACACGCGGTGCTTGATGCCGTTGAGCAGCGTCTTGGCGTTCTTGTTGTCCCACCGATCGGGGAACGCGCTGATGACTGTGTCTGCGTTGAATGTCGTGTCAGCCGAGTCTCCTCTCTCTCTCTCTCTCTCTCTCNCCCCCCCCCCCCCCCCCTTTCTTCATCAGGTTCCCTTTTTGTACCCTCCGATAACCAAAGAAGAAGGGGATGACGAGGGAGGATGGGGGGGAAACAAGAACGAGGACAAAGAACCCGAAAAGAAAAGGACCAGACTCACTCTCGTCAATCTTCCACACCCAAAGCTGCGCGACGACCAAGATCTGCTTCCGCCGCTCCCTGTCCAACCGCCTCCTCTCGCGCGACACCTTGGCCTGCACGCTACTCGCCTGGTCCTGCCGTCCCGCCATCCTCCCCAGCTCCGCCTTGGTCCCGTCCGTCTTCTTCTGCTTCGAGCTGCTCTGCCGCGACAGCGTCCGCTGTACGTGCCTGTCGAACGGGTTCTGCTGCCGTTTCTGCTGCTGCTGCTGCGTCGTCGTCATCGTCATCGTCATCGCCCGGCTCCGGCTCGCGCTTCCGTCCTCCGTCTCTGCCGCGTCCGCATCGGACCTCATCGTCGCCGGTGCCGCCGCCGCCGCCGCCGCCGCGAGACGCGCCTCCACGCGGCTCAGGTAGCGGAACAGGACTTGGCTCTCGCTGCGTAGGGCCAGGTCCGCGGCGCTGAGGGACTCGTGGTACGACTGGTCCAGCGACCGCGGCACGTGCAGCTCCGATTTGGTGAAGCTCGCGCGCAGCTTCGCCATCGCGTCAAAGTGCGCCAGGTGCGGGAAAAGATGGTGCTGCAGGTTCGTCGGCATCGCGCCGAGCGCGTGTCTGGGCTTGTTCGCCGCGGGCGGCGCGGGCGGTCGCCCCGCTCCCCTCCTGCCGTCGCGGTCCCCTCCGCTGCCGCCTTCGGCCCCGATCGTCGGTGGAGAGGGAGACACGCGCGACTCGTCTCCGATCTGTACGTCTTGTAGGCTCCTCTTGGTGCCCTCGTCGATATCGACGTCAATGACGGGAAGGACGATGGAGAACATCTGCGACTTGGGCGGCGCGGGCGTAGGAGACAGAACCGCCGGCGGTGTGCCCGGGGCCCCACCTCCGGGTATGGGCCCCGGACTGGGTCCCATAACCGGCGCGCCTCCGCTACCACCGTCCGCAGCAGCAGCCGCCGCCGCCGCCGCCGCCGCCGCCGCCTCCATCTTGAAATGCGGCTTCCGATACGGCGCGTTGATCCGGATCTCATGGTACGTCTCCTCGATAAACGCAACGATCCGGTCGCACTCGGCGTCCGTCCGGTGGTCCATCGCGCAGATCCTCTGCACGAGGTCCATCACCCATGCCACGTTGTTCGCGGGGAGGTGAAACCACCTCTTGATCGGTTTCTCTTCCTTACTCCGCGACGCGTACGAGCTCTTGCGTCTCTTCTGGCTGACGTGCTTCCGCATCTCCTTCATGCTCAGCCCCGCCCCCGCCGCTGCCGACGGGCTGCCGCCCCCTCCATCCCCGGACGGCGGCTGGAGCAGGGGCGACTGAGGCGGCGAGTACGCGGTGGGGGTGCGGGACGGCGACATTCCCGGGCTTCTCGTCGGGCTGACGGCCCTCGAATGCGCCCTTGACCGCGCGGGGCTCCTCGTCGGGCTCCCCACGGGACTCTTGACCGGGCTCTCGGCCGCCGGTGGCGGCCGCGGGCTGAGCTTGTCCTCCGTGTCGGGGTCGTATAACATGTCCCACACGCTCATGCTCTCGAAGCTGCAGTCGCTCGTCGGGGACCAGAATAGGCCCTGGAAGTGGCGGCACGCCTCGACCTCGGCCTCCTGGTTGGGCTTCGACGGCGGCCGCGCCCGCTTGGGCCGCTGGTTCCACGCCGCGACGCCCTGCTTCGGCACAACCTGCGGCGAGTTGAACAAGTCGACGATGGAGCCTCCGCGGCTCAGCAGCCTCGCGAGGCTCTGCGGCGTCTCGCCCGTCGACGAGATGACGGTCGGGTCGGCGCCGGCCTCGAGCAGATCGCGCACCATGGCCTTGTTCTCGTTCTTGACGGCGTGGTGCAGCGGCGTGCAGTCCTCCGTGTCGCGCACGTCGACGTCGGCGTCGGCCGCCAGCAGCGACGCCACGACGGCCTCGTGCTCGAACATGACCCCTGCGTGCAGCGGCGTCTGGTCGTCCTTGTCCTGCAGGTCCACGTCGGCGCCGGCGGCGATGAGGATCCGCACGACGCCGTCGTGGCCCTCGGACGCGGCCTGGTGCAGGGGGGTGCAGTACTCGTTGCTCATGGTGTCGACGTCGGCGCCCTGCTCGACCAGCATCCTCACAATGGCTTCGCGTCCGTGGCGCGCCGCGACGCTCAGCGGTGTGAAGTCGTTGGCGTTCTGGGCCTCGATCGACACCAGCCCCGTCGCGAGGAGCATGGCCACGACGCCCGCGTGCCCGCCCCGCGCGGCGTCGTGGAGCGGCGTGTCCCCGACGGCGTCCTTGGTCGCCGGGTTCGCGCCGGCGTCGAGCAGCACGCGGATGGCGTCCTCGCAGCCCCGGCGGCTCGCGATGTGCAGGCTCGTCCCCAGGTCCTGGTTCGGGGCGTCGACGACGGCTCCATTCTCAACCAGCACGCCCACAATGCCCGCGTGTCCGTTACGGCTAGCCTCATGCAGCGGCGTCTCACGGAAGCTCTCCTCGGCCCTGACGTTGGCGCCGCGGCGGAGAAGCGTGCCGACTACATCCGCGTGGCCGTTGCGTGCGGCGAGGTGAAGCGGCGTGCACTTGTCGGCATCCTGGACGTCCATGTCGCACTTTGGGTTCGTCTCGAGTATGGCGTTGACGATGGCGTCGCGGCCGAGGCGGGCTGCGTGGTGTAATGCTGTGCGCTCATCCTCGTCGCGGGAGCGGAGGACCGAGGGAAGGGAGGTGATGAGCTGGCGGACGTGGGCCTCTGTCGCGGTTGGATCCGACGTGTCTGTCGCGATGACCTCGATGAGCTGGACGTATGCTGCAGCGTGTTAGTCGAACATCATGGTGTGGGTGCGAGAGTGAGTATATGAGTGAGTATAAGAGTGAATAGATGAGTGAGTACAAGAATGAGAATGAGAATGAGAGTGAGAGTCAGAGCGTATGTGAGAGTCAGGGGGCAGAACTCTTTCAGAGTGCAAGCGAGGGTGAGTGAGAGTGAGTGCAAGTAAGTAAGCGAGACGACTCACCTTCTCTCATGGGTGAGTCCATTCTGGTTCAGTATTCAAAAAGAAATTGTGGCATTCAAAACCCGCACTGGCAATGTCATCAACAACAATGGCATTGAAGAGACAAATCCAAAAAAAAAAAAAAAAGACAACAATAGTGGAAGCCGAATCCTTCCATCGAAAGTGGCGTTCATCTATTATGGAAGATGAGCCCAACAGCGAAATAAACGATTCGTGTCCTTCTCCTCCCAATCTCTGGTGACGCCGGCGGCCCATCGTAAACTTGAACCGCTGACACTTACACGAGCGACCATCGGCCGAAGCCTCACAGCATGACATGTCCTGGAGGACCCGAAAAGCCTAGTTAGTCCCCTCGGCCTCCCCATGAGGCAGAACGTTTCATTTAGATCCGTCGCGCGGCCGGGCAAAGTCACCCGGCGCAGTCACCAAGACATCCAGGGCACCTCCTCACGTGGGGGAAATCTCTGTTGTTGGGGGTCACACTGCAACCACTACGACTGACCTAGTGAAGCCCTTTTTTAAACGTTTCTTCGTCCAAACATTACGCGTGACCTTTTTCTTATTTCCTCCTCCGCCTGCGCCTCCTCCGCTTCGGCGACCATTTCTCTCCCACACTATTCGAATTATGTACGCCACTCCCGCCTCTTCTTCTTACCGTCCGACACGGATAACTCCCGCCGCTATCAGCTTCTGCACCTTTGCCTTGATGTCGGCGTTCTTCATGTGCTCCGTCAGCGCCGCCGGGTCCGACTGTGCCTGCTGGAGGATCGACTGCATAATGGGGTCGTTCATGATGCTCATGATCTACAGGGGCCGTTAGCAGACTAATTTCTTTCGTGTGTGGCAGCACGAAAACAAATGAAAACACCGGACGGACGCGGTCGCCCGGCGGCGTGTACTCACCTCGGGGTCGCGGGCCAGGCGCTCCTTGGTCTGCTCCTCCGACTCGTTCTCGCGCGCCGCATACATGGCGTTGAAGGCCTTCTGCTGCTGCTGCTCAATCTCGCGGGCGTTGGCGCCCTTGTGGTGCTCCTGGTCAACCTTGGCCGCCTCGGTGCAGGCGTCGACCGACTTGGAGTACTCGCGCATGCCGTGGAAGGCCTGGGCCTTGCGGATGTAGGCGCGAATGAAGGTCGGGTCCTTCTTGATGGCTGTGTTGCAGTCCTCGACGGCGCTGGGGAACTCGAGCAGCTTGACAAACGCCGCCGCGCGGTTGCTGTAGCCTCGGGGGTCTTCGGGCGCACGCTTGATCATCTCCGTGTACGCCGCGACGGCGCCGGGCCAATCGCTCTCCTTGAACTTCTTGTTACCCTCCTCGCGGGCCTCCTCGGCCTTGGCCGGGTCGAGGTAGGCGAGGCGTGCCTGCTCAATCTTGTTGCGCTCAGCCGCGCGCAGCTTGGCGTTGACCTCGGGGGTGCGGTGCTCCGTCAGAGACTTCTTGTAGTTCTCGACGGCGAGCTCGAGGTTACCAAGCTTCTCGTAGGCGGTGCCGATGCGGGCGTACGACTTGGCAATCAACTTGAAGTCGGCGTAGATCTCGCGGCCTTCCTCGACGGCCTTGGTGCACGTCTCGATGGCCTTCTCGTAGTCGCCCTTCTCAAAGTAGGCGGCGCCGAGGTTGTTGAGGTAGGTGATATCCTTGTGCAGCTCCCAGGCCTTGGCGTAGTGCGCGATGGCCTCGTCAAAGTTGCGCTTCTTGTAGTTCTCGGTGCCCAGCGCCTTCTCCTTGTCGGCCGCCTCCTTGGCCTTCTTCTTCTCCAGAGCCTCCTCGTCAAGCTCTTCGGGCTCGGGCGCGGGCTCGGGGGTCGGGGCCTTCTTGGGCGCGGGCTTCGACTCGGGAGGGGGAGGGGCGTCGCGCATCTCGGCATCCGGGGAGACGTCGTCGGGCATGCCCATCTGCATGTCAACGCCCATCAAGACGCCGAGGACCTGGAGCATGCGGGGGTCGGTGAACAAATCGGGCGAGCCCTTGGGGTTCTCCTTCATCTGCTGGAGCCTGGCCATGAAGGTGGGGTCTGCGAGGAAGCCGGCCGTCTTGGGGTTCGCGGCGAGCTTCTGGAGGAGTTGGGGGTCGCTGAACATGTTGCCGAGGCCACCGGTCGGATCGCCGGCGTCTGTAGTCAGTCAGTCAGTCAGCATCGTCTGCGACTCAGCTTCGAGGGAATCGGGAGAATGGTTGAGCGTACCGCCACCGGCCTCTGCCTTCATGGCCTTCTGGGTAGCAGCGAGATCCTTCTTCAACCCGGCGTTGTTAGGGTCGACCTTGAGTCCCTCTTCGTAGGCGTCGTTTGCGGCGAGCAGGTCGCCGAGACCGTACTGCGCTGTGCCCAGGCGTCCCCAGCCCTTGGCCCAGTCGGGCTTGAGCTCGGTCGTCTTCTTGGCATCTTCCAGAGCGTTTTGCCAGTCCTTCTTGGAAGCGTAGGCGGCGGAGCGGTTGCTGTAAAGGATGTGGTTTTCGGGCTGGAGCTCGATGGCCTCGGTGAACTTGGCGCTGCCAAGACGTCAGTGCCTGAAAGATGGCGTGGTGATTCGAGGGGATCGAGAGTGTTGGGCAGAAGGGGGAAGAAGGAGACTTACACGGCCTCATCAAAGTTCTTTTCGGCAATGGCCTTGTTGCCGAGAGCCTTGAGCTCGTCTGCGGAAGCCATAGTGATTTCCGGGCTGCGTCGTTTTATTTTCGGGGTTTGAGAATCTACTTGGTTTGTTTCGTATGTACGACTTGTTTGAAACCTCGAATTAGATGTCGGAAGTGCGAGCGTTGGACGATTTGGGAGGGGGGTATCTGATTGGGTTGTGGAAATGTAAAGGTGAGTTTCTCGTCTCAACCGTCTGGGCGAGGCGGACAGCAAAAAGGCAACAGCAGGGACGCAGAAAGAAAACAGCCCAAAGCTGCGCACCTTCTAGCTGTTTCGATGGTTGGAGCGGCACCGGGTGCTGATTGGACAGGCGGGGCCAGGCGCTGGACCATGGTCCATGGAGGGGTTCAAGGCTGAGCGGCAGCTGCCCCGCCCTCTCGTTTTTGGTGTAGGTAAGCTATGGATTACTTATTATCCGTACCTAGGTAGGTTTTCCGTAGGTACTTCGGTAACCTGTCATTCGGTGTGCTCGGTAAGCGGCGGGAGGTCGGTCAAATAGTGGATCTCGGTCAACATCGGTGAGTGGTTGGTTATATGTCAAATTACAACAATGGCACATGTTACCGTGACAAGAAGGGACAAATTCTATGACCATGGCCTTTAGAACAAGGTGCGCATCTTAAAGGAGATCGTCTCGTTGTCTTTCCGGGCAGCCCATCATCTCCTGTGTAGTCCTTTTCTCATGTGATACGGCAGGGTATGCTCGCCACTCTATGCCTTCGGTCAGTGGCCGGTCAGTGGCCGATAGACAGAGGCAGACATGCTCACTCACTCCGTTTTCGCCAGCGCAACAATGCTAAACTCCAAGTTCCCATCCGCGTAGCCCAGAAACTTCTTGACACCCCTCTCCAACGCCCCCTCGCTCAGCATGTCCTCCCCTTCCTCCAACAACCCCCGGTCCACAGGCCCGTCCGACCCGCCCTCCAACTCCCACAGATGCCCGTCCCGGCCCTTGACAAATGCGATAAAGTGATATCCCGCATGTTCCTCCGCAGACGGCGCCGCCGAGTCCCCCCTGCGCGCGGCCTTCATGTGCGCCTCCTCAAGCTCCTCGCTCCGGTACAACACCTCCGCCCTCGCCTCCCACCCCAACGGCTCCGCCTCCTTCAGCAGCCGATCCATCAACGACCCCTCCGTCACGAACTCGCGCGCCTCCCCGCTGCCGACGGCGTGCAAGAGCGCGTACAGCCCGCACGCGTGGCCGATGGTCTGCCGGAACCACGTCACGGGCTCCTGCGACCCGGCGCCCTTGTACGTGATGCCGTCCTCCGTTGCGGTCGGCGTGCCGTCGGCGGCGCGGACGCTGTAGTACATGGGTGCCGGAGCGATGAAGATGAGCGCCAACGCGGGCCGCGGGACGAGCGCCAGGAGGGCCGGCTCGTCGAGGCTGTAGACGTCGACGAAGCCCAGCGACGGTGAGATGCCAAGGTCGTGGGCGAGGGAGGTGAAGACGTCCGGGTTGTTCTCGAGGGGGATGAAGGTCTTTTTGCCCGTGGGCGAGATGTAGACGCCGTCCGCGGGCATTGCTGGGCGGGTATCCGAGGGTTTTGGTTGCGTGTTGATTGAAGGGAGATGGTCAGATGTCAAACGGGCTAGAATAAGAGGCTCTTATTGGTGACTGAAGATGATGGCCTGAAATAAAAAGCTGAAAAGTGGTTGCGATGGGTTCAGAGAAACAAATCGTATTCAGCATGATGGAAGGAACAATGAAATCAGAGATGTACTTCGTCCACTTACGAGCAAGACAAACGGTGTACGCGAACTATCCGCCTGCCTAGAACCCCGCGCACGTTGATTCGTCCTTGCCGCCAGATGCAGTAATTCAAGCATGCCTACCTACCATAGGTACCTACTAATACATGCCTTTAGGGACCAAGACGTACGTAATGGGCAAGAGAGCTCGCCCGAGACAAACACTGAAGAATGGCTGTCAGCTTGGCTTCACTTTCCCAGGGTTGATTGGAGTTGACGGGTCGTTTGGTAGACTATCAGGATGTATTCATTGGGGACTCGTTAAGTATCTAAAGAACGCCTCAAAGGCAGCATGGGCCTCGAAATGCGTCTTCTATCATCGCTACCACCTCGTTGGACACGCCGGCTGGTAGCAGAGCATGCATCAATGGATCGACCGCTGTCAACATCAGATATGAGCCGTGCCTCTGGTCTCCACATGCAGAACGAAGCGCCTCACAACTTACAAGTCCCGGACGTCTTCGGACACCGGGACGTCATCAAGGTCCGAAGCCCCCGGCCCCTCCAGGCCATGTTGCGCCGTCCGCCTTGCCGCACACCGCGGCTCGCCCCTCATCGGCCAGTGCCATGATCGGGATCCCACAGCGGCGTTAGCGGGGAGCTTCCAGGTGAAACCACGCCATAGCTCCCTGCAAAACACACCAGCATATTCCGCCACGGGCCAATGAGGACATGCCTTTTAATCAGCCAAACCTGCTCCCTCACCCCACGCCGAGTGTCTAGACTCTGTACTTCACTGTAGGCTCAGGGAGCTGCTTGCAATAAAGAACATAGCTTCGGCCCAGAAGCCCCCCAAACACCCAATCCAAACGCGTCTCCGTGCGTCTGCTGCAGCTTTCCCTTCGTCACGCAACCCCGACTCTCGATTCTCTCAACAAGGGGCCGATAACGCCAGCAAATCGTACGACCCTTCTCCCCCCCATCCCGATATCAGTCTCGCCATACGCTCCATCCATTCCAGGCCTGGCTGACGCCCTCGCCCTCCCAAAATGGCCGGATATCTGTTGCTTGTAATCCCAAGCATCCTCATGAGCTTGCTGGTTTCGAGAGCGCCATTCATGATGACCACCACGCCACAGACGACGAAGCCCTGGGCCGATGCGCCCATGGAGCTCATCACGACGCCGCAGTACGAGACCAAGAAGGTCGGTGATCCAGACCCAAGAGTTCACTCGGAGAATGCTTCAACTGACTGGCCCTCCAATAACGGACCGACCTCTTCACGCTGGGCTCTACCCACATGGCTTTGCTGCACAACTCGATCCTGCGAGGCTACAACTCCATCTACCAGCAGGCGCCCTACATCCAGGACGCCGACAAGGCCGACTTTATCGGATATTCCCAGACCTGGTTCAAGTTTGTCAAGTCGCACCACGACGACGAGGAGGAGTCCCTCTTTACCAAGGTCGAGGACCTCTTGGACGACAGGAATGTCTTTGCCGAGACGCACAAAGAGCATGGTACGTATCCGACATCTTCAACAGACACCCGGGGGAGGCAGCTGTACTGACGAGCGGCGTGCTGCTGCAGAGTCCTTCCTGAGCGGGCTTGCCGAGTTCAATCAGTACCTGACGTCCTTGTCATCGCCCACCGACTTCTCTGGCGCCAAGCTGCTCGACATCATGAAGGGCTTCCAGCAGCCGTTCGAAACCCATTTCCACAGCGAGATCAGCACCATCGCCGGGCTTGCGAAGCACCCGAACGCGCCGAAGGAGGGGACGCCTGAGGCGGCGAACGCCAGTCTGACGTTCAAGACGTGGGGCAAGAGCACCGTCACCAAGGCGGGCACGGCGGATGTAGTGCCCTTCTTCCTGCTCAACTTGGACCGAACGGCCGAGGACGGGCTGTGGACGAACTGGCCGCCCATGCCGGCGCCGATCAAGTGGGGCCTGATCAATATCGCGGGAGCGTGGCACTGGGGATGGTGGAAGTTTGCCAGCTGCGACGCGGCGGGGCAACCGAGGGAGCTGTACGCGCTGGGGTCCTCGGGATCGGGCGACGAGACCAAGGTTGAGCTGTGAGAGCACTACTGTGAGGGCTTTGCGGCATTGTTTTTTTTTTTTTTTTTTTTTTTTTTTTTTTTTTTTTTTTTTTTTTTTTTTTTTTTTTTTTTTTTTTTTTTTTTTTTTTTTTTTTTTTTTTTTTTTTTTTTTTTTTTTTTTTTTTTTTTTTTTTTTTTTTTTTTTTTTTTTTTTTTTTTTTTTTTTTTTTTTTTTTTTTTTTTTTTTTTTTTTTTTTTTTTTTTTTTTTTTTTTTTTTTTTTTTTTTTTTTTTTTTTTTTTTTTTTTTTTTTTTTTTTTTTTTTTTTTTTTTTTTTTTTTTTTTTTTTTTTTTTTTTTTTTTTTTTTTTTTTTTTTTTTTTTTTTTTTTTTTTTTTTTTTTTTTTTTTTTTTTTTTTTTTTTTTTTTTTTTTTTTTTTTTTTTTTTTTTTTTTTTTTTTTTTTTTTTTTTTTTTTTTTTTTTTTTTTTTTTTTTTTTTTTTTTTTTTTTTTTTTTTTTTTGCGTACAGAGAGTTACATTTCGTTGTTTGTGGTCTGTAGGACCAAGGTGCGGCTCGTGGCTTCTGGCTTGTGGGACACAGTTGCGGCGTTTTAGGGGGGCTCGGGATCAGGTTTCTGTACTTACCTGTCACTGTAAGAGAAATATTAAGGCGAGCATGATTGACTCGGATCCTTCATTTCATTGCTTGGTACTGGCCGTGAGTCGCTCCAAAAAGTGTCTGCAGGGTTGGGGACCGTGTTCGCCCAGAAAAGGAACAAACAGGCAGGCAGAGGCTCTTTTGGACAATGCAACGGTACGACTGACTTGTCGGCAGCGAGCAGCAGTGGAAAACCAGGTTGGAGGTTCGCGGTTCCGCTGAAGGTTCTGCCGCGAATAAAAGAGACCTGAGGGTCTGTGAGTCAGAAAGGGGGCAAACCAACCTGCGTGTCGAGGAAAATTGCCAGCTAGACGCTAGACTTTTCGATGCAGCCGGCTTCCCTGTCACGGTCATCTCTCGGTCCTTGGCACCGAGCGCCGATCTCTTACGGAATTGCACACCGATGTTCTTTTCATAGACCTAGAGGCAGAGACATGCAGCGCATTGCAGTGCAGTGGGTTGGTGGTGCCGTTGCATCGCAGCACAGCGCAGCGCAGGCAACAAACCAAGATTGTAAGACGATGAGGGATCTTGGTCGCACTCGCAGCGGTGGGTGGCGGCTCTGGTGGGCAGCAATAAGGCCAAGTCGGCCAAGTGGTTGCAACTTGCAGCGAGCAATTTGGGGAGGCGAGGCGAGCTGCAATGCTACGCAAGACCGACGGCAGAGGCCGCAGAAGCCGCAGAGTGTGGGTTGCAAACTTGCAGATGGATGCGGAGGCGCCGTGTCGTCGTCCCTGAATTCAATGGATGGCCAGATTCGACTTGGGGCTCTTTGTGTCGCTTGTCGCAACCACCCAACCGCAGCGACGGACGGGTGATTCCCAGTGGCCGCAGCTCTCGGCCAACAGCCTAGACTTCTATTCCCTTTACCTGCACGCGGCGTAGCAGCCAAGCGAAGCATGGGAGGCCGGCAGGCATGATCAGGTGGTCCAGAGTCGGAATCCTTCGCAAATGTTCTCAACAGGCCACACCGGGCTGATGGGGAGGGGGGGGGGCGTCGGCGGCATTTCTGGGCTTATTCCACGACATCAGCCCGCCTGTGATGTCTTCTCCAACGGACACCAGAGGGTTTCACGAGGCGCAGGCTGGGTGTGGGTGGTTTCGGTTGGAAAGAGGAGAGGCGGGCCGCGGCGAACGGGTTTCTCGATATATCTTTGTAATGTCGTACATGTTCAACGGCCAGTCCACCTGGCGGCCCATCAGCACCACTGCGGACCCGGAAGAGAAGGCCGTTTGTTGCCTGATTCTACTTGAAGGGGGTCGGGGAGGACTGACGAGAGATCTTGGAGGTGGAGGCGGAGGTACGAATAAGCTAAACAGGGAAACGCTGAGCTGCAGGGCTCAGCAGGCGGTGGGAGCAGGAGCCAGTGTGGGCGCAAGACATAGGGACGGGAATGTGTAATGTGTGTTATGTGGGGTAAGAGGAGAGCAGATAAGATACCACGATACGAAGCCATTCGGCCGCAAGTGTCGTGCAGCAAGAAATCAGGCGTGGGGTGGAGGAGTTGAAGCAATGCCATTGGGTCGTTGACTCNGGGGGGGGGGGGGCGGACTTGAGCTTCATACTAAAACTTGCTCAAAAACACTCAGGAAGCATGAGGCAGGCAAAAGGCAGGCACGAAGCGATAGCAGGTTCTTGGCGGCAGGAGCTGGTGCTGAGTTTCTTTCCATCCGTTAATTAGAAACCGGCGATACGGATACAGAGTACAGGGTACCTTTCCCCCCTCCCATCGCCCCTTCCCTTCCTTCCACACGCCTCTTCGCCCAAGATGACTACTAAATTCTTTCCCTAATGCTTCAGGTGTCTGTAGACAGTACGGATAGTTGACTTTCTCATTCCCCATCACTATAAGTACATAGTGGGCATGTGCCTTAGAGTTCGAGTAAAGGACATTCCGTCTCCACCGGGCCGCCCATCTTGTACCTATCTTAGGTAGCCACATTCAGTGCCATACCATCCCATCAGCCATATCCCCGTCTCTGCATCTCTGTTTTCCAGAGACAATGTAAGTATTTGGGCATTAAACCCCTCCATGTCATAAAAGTAAACGCAGGTAAGAGCTTTAGCGCATTATCGGCTAATCAGCGGCCAGAAACCAGCAGGAGCCAGAGAAACGCACCAACGAGCTGCCGAATCGGACTGACCAGTGAGTCAGTGACAACTCTTGCTGGCCTCTCGGGAAGGAATCTACTTAGCGCAAAGACCCATACCCCGTTTAACCCCCCCCATGGAAATCTAGCGCAAAGTGGATCACTGAACCTTGACATCCTCTCCCTCCCCGTCGCGGCAACCAGGTAAGACGATCTCTTCCTCTCTGTCTCTCTCCCTTTTGGTCTCCCGATACCCTGTGAGACTCCCCGTATATAACTCCTCACAGTCCCCGACTCTGGAACTTTATTCATGCCTTTTCATCTCGACATCGTCCGCGCAGACACAGAGAACACACCCCTGCTAGTTCCAATCTGATTGTCGCTTTTCCTCCTCTAGAGGCCCATCTCAACACCAACACGCCTGTGTCTGATACTCGCCTTGTCAAGACCACGATAGCTCACTATTTAAACCACCCGGAATATACCATCACCGTTATTCGACTCGACTGAAGATGGATCACGGCTCGATGAACATGGCCACCACCACCGCCGCCATGGCTGCCACAGGCACCATGAGCATGCCCGCCGCTACTGGCAAGCCCATGTCCATGGGAGGCATGGGAGGCAGCAGCGGTTGCAAGATTTCTGTATGCACTCACACCGACACCCGATTCCGTTGCCCACATGTGCCTCGGTATTTGAGCTAACGCAATCGTCTCAGATGCTCTGGAACTACAACACTATTGGATCGTAAGCAACACCCCATCACCACCTCCGATATGCACTGTGCATTAACACCCTTTCCTTGTAGTTGCTTCATCAGCAGCTCCTGGAAGATCACCTCCAACGGCATGTTCGCCGGCTCCCTTATCGGCGTCATCCTTCTCGTCATTCTCCTCGAGTTCCTGCGCCGCGCCGTCAAGGAGTACGACCGATACCTCATCCGCACCCACAAGGCCCGCTACGCCGATGCCGGCGTCGCTTCCCCGGGCTCCGCCAGCGCCGACGATCACGGCAAGGGCCCTTCCTCCTCCGCCGTCGCCGTCCGCGCCAACGTCGTCCCGCCCTTTCGTCCCAACGTCTTCCAGCAGGCCGTCCGTGCCCTTATCCACGTCTGCCAGTTCGCTGTCGCCTACTTGGTCATGCTGTAAGCCGTTTTCTGCCCACTCTCGCATGTCACCACTCAGAGACAATGCTGACTCTGTCTCTCTCTCTCTCCCCCCTCCCAGTCTCGCCATGTACTACAATGGCTACATGATCATCTGCATCTTCATCGGCTCCTACATTGGCGCCTTCCTCTTCCAGTGGGAGACCCTGTTTGACGAGCCCACCTCCGCCGCCAGCGAGGCCACAGTCTGCTGCGGTTGAATGTCGGCATTGTCTTGGAGTTCTGTCCTACGCGACATGAGACGACGTCACTGCGGAGGATCCATAATAATATACCCCACGCAACACCCAGTTGCCATGATGCTTTTCATAATACACCGTTAATATATACGATTATCAGTTGAATAATAAGACTGAGTGGTCTCATAACGACATGCATGGGTTGTACCAAACCCTCAGAAGCCCACTTGATTCTCAATTTGCCACAGATTTCTGCAAACAGGTGCTTGTTTCTAAATAGTCTAGAATGGAGAGTACGCTCAACCCACGACATTTGTCAAGAATTCCACGGCATGTTGATGTGGGTGGTCGATACAAGCTAGATCGACCATACGATGATACATGCTCGTAGCAGCCATTCGATTCCGGGGGGATTGCCTTCTTTTATTACTTGCTCACTAAGGAGTAGAGGTGAAGGCCCATGTTCACTCTCGTCGACATCTTCATCCTCGTCCGCAAGTGCGACGGCGGCTTTTTCCATCGACAGGCCGCTGACCATGCTGTCGGCCCTACGTGCTGATGCCATGGCAGCGATAGGCCCTCCAGTGACATGTTGTTATAAAATTTTCAAGCAACAGAGCTGCCAGACTTGAATAAACAGGGCGGGGCACAAACAATGTACATCATCACCGTTGGCAGGCACTGGTTGATGATACTCGTTCAAACGGTCTTTGAACGAACGACTGGGTTGGTGCTTTGATCTTACCCTTATTACTTGTTGAGCAATAACACCTCTTTGACAAGAGTTCTGCTGAGTCTGTGTCTGGGATGTATGATTAGACGATTCTCAGTCTATATAAGTTGCTACTAGAACCTGAATGGTGTCATTGGTGTGTTTGATCTGTCAAACACATTCGCGTCCGTGAAGCCGAATTAAACCCTGGAGCAGTTCATTATCTTTCCATTGGACGAGCGCTTCGTCCCTCCGCTTGTCCTACCCTTCGTTTCTAGGATTGAAGGCCGTTTGAAGGCCTATGAAGAGGTTAACAAATGTCTTGCGGTCCGAGGAAGGGCTCTTGGAGCCTAGGGCAAAAAAGAGTCTCTGAGCCTTTCTGCCCTGCATCACGCAGTCAGAGAGATCTTTCTGGCCCCTTTCTTCCAATATATCCGCAAGCCGCACATTGTCTAAGGCCAGCTCGTTAAAGCCCCCATAAAACTTCCGCAGAGGCTACATTATATATAGCGAACTGAAGGCTCTGGCTTAGAAGCAGTTTAGGTCTACTCCTAGTTGATGATCCCAACGATATCACACGATATTTTGATGAGAATGCAGTTGCCTCTGTTATTAGGATGCTTGAGAAAGAATCAGTCTGCTGATATACCCTGCACCTAGAGTCTACTAGCAACATCCAGACAAAAGCGATGTGTAAGATAGGTGTCTACCTTATTGCAGGCTCTAATCTTGCCCTGTTGGCTATTATTAAGAGGTATAACTTAATAGTAACAATTAACCCTTCTACTAAAGAAGCAAAAATAGGTTAGTATTTCTTTAGCTCCTATCTAGTAAGTTATATATTACGTAATGCCTTACACTATAAGATTAGCAGGGCGTCTAATAGAGAAGATTAATCCTATAGCTTTAAAAGGGTGCCTATATCTCTCTAGAAACATATCAACCAGCTGCTGCATAATCTTCTCAAGTTCTCTCTTTATATTAGAGTCATTACTTACTAGACTAAAGGCTTTCCCCTAAGCTTCTCTATTAGGATATAGCTAGCGCCTACAGAGTTTCCTAGATCAGACTTACAAGCCTAACCAGATAATTCAGGGACCAGGATTCTAGTGCTCTCTTAGAGATAGGTTATAGTTACTGCTTTGCTTTAGAGATTGCAGTTACAGACTTCCTCTAGTGGCAATATAGTCCTAGTAAGTTAGAGGCGTGCCAGCTATATAACGTCGTCTTAAAATACAATCTTAGCGTAGTAGGTTTAGTGTCCCATTATTAAAGAGAGGTGTTTAGGTCAAAGGTCAACAGTACAGGGGATACTACCCCTTAACTCTAATGCCTGAGAGCATAGCTTAGAGCCGTCTGTCTGGCGACGTAGCTCGTCTATGTGACGAGCCTCGGCGGACGCGTATTTTTCGGAAAACGAAGACCAGTCCTCCTAGCGATAGTAAGTAAGAAGCTCTCATCTGCAAATCCCGACTGACCGCTGGGTTTGGGCATTTGTGGAACGGCTCCGAGAGGTGTGTGCGACAGAGGTGCCGGTCACAACATGGACAGTCTCCCTGTCTTTGAACGGCAGGCTTCGTACAGTTTTTAAAGCAAAATTGAACGCCCAACGCTTAGTCTTTGTCACTTGATTACTCATGTGTCACAGGGAAAATCCCCCTATCTTAGGCTCTTTGAACCAGTCCTCACACATGCCTATCCACGTGCCTATATGTATATAATAGGCATGTTTCCGTCACTTCATACCTCCTAGAATCAAGCATCTTTCACCCTTTTCCTCCTCTGCCTACGGTGTGCTCTACCTTGTGACGTCATGGTAGGTGGTCACTGGTTACACCCAGCGGTTTGCTTGTCACTCTCATGCGAAGATGTGGTCTTCAGTCACTGCCTCAATCCCATGTCAGCCGCTGATAATCTAGATGCTCTGTGTTTCTGTGTGAGTGAGACGTGCATGATAATATCACAGACTACACACGTATGAGAAGAATGAATGCCTTTTGGCAAAGTGAGAGACTGCAGGCTAATCTGCTTCCTCTGATGTCCGACGGACGGAAGGACGAAGGGCCACACGGGCCTTCGGCCGCGGGATGCCCCTTGTAGACGGGAACGGCCAATAGTCGGACCGTGTCAAGGAGACGCCGGACCGGCCGGCTGAGCAGGGATCAGTCCGGTTCATGCCAATGCCGCCGATCCGCCCCCTTTCTTACGCCCGTAGGCCCCGGGCGGCTCGGGCTGTCGCGCGGGGTCAGCTCCTAGGAGCCGTTTAAGCAGGTGGCCTATTCCAATTTGCAACATTTCAGGCATTTCATCAAGCTGAATCACCTAAGCCACATTGTAGTCAGCGCTTGGCTCTCGCGCCGAATTCGCATCTCCTTTATCAACTCACATGCCGGCCCATCTACTAAGTTCTGCAAAGAACAAAACAGGAGGGCTGGCAGCAAACCGGTGTTCATCTAAAGAGGCCAATCTTTCATCTGGAGTTCAAAAATCTATCAAGTTTTATCTGATGAGCAGCAGCTTACTTACTATTTCTTACATCACGAACAGGCCGAGGGCTTTGTGTGTGAAGACTTCATCATCGGTTAGATGACGGAGCAAGGTGGCATGTTCATAACCAGTAGACTTGAAGTGCTCGACGTAAGAAACCGAAAAAGAATTAAAATAAGAAAACAGCGGAACAGTCGGGGATCTATTTTAGCAGCATCATGTCAGCCAGGACAGCAAACAGAGTCTGCTCAGGAGGTCCAGGAACCACCGCAGAGACTTGTTCGCATTGAACTTTAAACTAACTTTGCATGCTCTCCGGCAGAAAATCGTCACACAAAAAAAAAAGGACCCTCAGCCTGTCCCGTGAGCCTGCAATTCATGCAATCTCCCTCTACCTTATTGACTTTCATCTGCGTCGCCGGCCTCGGCCTCCACTAGGAGATGATGGGAGAGGCAGCTAAAGTTATCCCCCCCCCCCCTTTCTTCATCTCTTTGGCCGCTCTCCAACCAGGGATAGGACTAGCAGAACGCAAGCAAGCCCGAACCTTCACCACTGTGTTGATCAACACCATCGCGGCAGAAACAGGGCATCCCGGACTCCCGCTCAGGTTCGCCCCTCCCCCCCCCCTCCGAACAAGAACAGGCCCAGAGAGCACAACGGGATCCCGTATGGCTTCTGTGGGCGGGACAACATGGGCCTGCCGCTGCGGATTTTGGTCTTGGGCTTGGCGTTGATTCGCAACGCTAGTGACGCTTGCCACGATGTGCCTCGGCGAGGACTCCCGGAAGCATGACGCCAGACGATCCCCATAAAGAGGATACCACCGTCAACGCAACAACTAACTTTTCCCCTTCTCACCACTTCTCTCGTTCGGCAGGTGTTGCACAGTTGCTTCGTTCGCTCATTCATTCCCTACTCTTCTTGTTGCTTCTCGGCTTGGGGGCAGTCCTTCCTTTTATTGAATCCACCCACTCGCCAACCGTTGTTAATAATTCATTTCGCAGTCATGGTGCTCTCCCGCTCGGTCCTTGTATTCTTCTCTCTCGCCGCCGTCATTGGCGCGAATGCTATCCCCCGTGCCAACGGCGTCTGCACCGAGCCGGTCGTCCGGAAGGAGTGGCGCGAGCTTACCGACCCCGAGAAGGCCGAGTACATCCGTGCTGTTAAGTGTCTGCGCACGCTGCCCAAGAAGAAGTATGCTGAAATCACCGCTGCCGTTAATAGGGTGGACGAGATAGTCTACACCCACTTCACCCTCAGGAAGATAATCCACTTCGTGGCCAATTTCCTCCCGTGGCACCGATGGCTGTTGAAGTTGCACGAGGACATGCTACGCAACGAGTGCGGCTACAACGGCACCCAGCCGTACTGGGACTGGAGCATCGACGCCGACGCCAACAACGTGCCCGGCTCGCCCATCTTTGACCCCGTCACCGGTTTCGGCGGCGACGGCAAGTTCACCAACAGCACCGACCCGCCCTTCCAGCGCTGCGTGATCGACGGCCCTTTTGCAAACACAAACCTGACGTTGGGGATGGGGTGGCCCGAGCCGAACCTCGTCGGCAACCTCCCGCACTGCCTCACGCGCAAGTTCAACGACGAAGCGGGCAACGATGCGAATGGCGTCCCCATCGTCGGCGACATGCAGGCGGGGGTGTACAACTCTTCGGCCATGAACGCCATCTACGCCCTCGACAAGTTTGCCGACATGAGCAGCAACCTGGAGCAACTGCCGCACGCACAGAGTTCGTCGTCCCTCATCTGTCCGGCTTCACTTTGGAAAAAAGGTCGTACTAACACCGTCCCAGTTCACAAAGTCATCGCCGGCGACATGGGTCCCCACACCTCGCCCAACGATGCTCTCTTCATGGTACACCACGCCAACGTGGACCGTTTCTGGACCAAGGTTCGCCT
>NWBT01000048.1:5061756-5087727 GCA_003386485.1 Colletotrichum lentis
CCCCCCCCCCCCCCCCCCCCCTCTATGATCAGCTCTCGGGCCTAATAGCAAGCGAAGGGGGTGAGGTCTCATGTTGATGTCATCGGGGGTCCGCGGGGGGCTGTCTTAGTGCGTTCGAAATAGGAAACAAAAGGGAAGAAAAAAGAAACGTACCGACTTGCAGCATGAAGAATTGGGAAGAAAAAAAAGAAAAAAAGAAACCATTCCCAGTCAAGGGCCGCCATGTGGTCCGGGCGTGATTGACGCTTGTTAAGCTCGTGGGGNCATCATGACACAACCTAGACAGGTAGGTACTAAAGGTCTTCGAAAATGATATACCACCGCCACGGCTATCTTCCCCAAGGCAATAGCAACGCTGTGGGGGGGTGGTGAGCAGGATTACGTCAGCGTGGGCGGAAATGGAGAATCTGTGGAGTGTGGCGGCTTGGCATGTGGAGAATTTTCCGACAAGGAGCGTGCGGCAGGGTTCCGCGCCCTTTTTTCCGTCCAACTTGAATTGATTGATTGATTTGATTTGATTTGAAGAATGGATCGTTCAACGCCGGTATGTCTCCCCTTTCTTTGACGGCCAAGATAGTATCTCACAGGAGCCCCGGCTTCATGAATCTCTCTCTCTCTCCAGTGGGTGGTTACGATTTCGGACAAAAGTGGTGATACTGCCTCTGCCCCTGTCGCTTGAGCTCGTTCTTTTGCCTCTTGGCGACCGGACGTGTAAGGACAAAACCCTGATGGAGACAGTTTTTCGACGCAGCTCTGCTGGCAAAACTCTAAGGGAAGACAAGATGGCAGAGCCGAGGAAGACACGATGGTAGAGCCGAGGGACGGCAATTACCCACGAGTCGCTGGTGTTCCAAGTTCAAGCTCTGGCACATTATCATGTTGCAAGAACCACGCAGAGACGCTTTNCCCCCCCCCCCCCCCCCCAAAGACCGGTATCTAATCCAAACCGGAGCTGTCCCGTATTACCCCAAAACACTTTGCCATTAGGTACCTGATAAGCGCCTCAAGCTCCACGCTTTCCCGTCAACATGCTGAAATCACCGCCATGCGACTTGATGCAGTATTTTCCATCTCCCAGAACTCCAACAGACTCAATCTGTCCAACACCCCCTACAGCCAGGCGGCAAGCACAGCCTGCACAGCAGGGTCTCTCTGATCGTCCCCTTCGACCCGGCCGCCATAGACGTCCCTTCCGGCGATGCCGGCGAACGCTCCCCCGTGGATCTCCAACATGTGGTTGTAGCACTCGCCCGGGGTCCGGTAGTGCTCCATGCACACCCAGCAGATGTGGGTGTGGCAGGCCCCGCACTCCATGTGGTTGCAGCCCCCGGACCGCTCGATGGGCGTCCTGCATTGCGGGCAGGGCTTGACGCCGAGGGACTTGCGGAGCTCGGCGTTGTCGTCCTCCTCCTCGACTTCACTGCACAGGACGCTCTCGTCGTGCGGGGCGTGGCAGGCGGTGCACAGGACCTCGAGGCAGTCCGGGCACCGGGCCACCGCGTTGACGTTGGCCCCCGCGGGCGTCGGCCGGTAGAGCTGTTGGCAGTCCGGCGTCGGGCAGAAGCGGAGCTCGAGCGGGTGGGAGCAGACGTACGACCTCATGGACGACTCCAGGAGGGCTCTGAAGACCTTGTCGGAGAGTATGGCCCGGAGCTCGGCGAGGGGGAACGGCTCCTTGCATGCCCCCTCGTCGCCGATGCACTGGATGGCCCCGTTGGCGCCGGTGCCGACTGCTGCCTGTGCCACAGAGACATAGCACTCCTTGCAGTAGACGTGGCCGCAGTGGGACCGGATAGGGATTGTCGGCTCGTCCGTGCAAACGGGGCATTTGAGCTGGCTCAGGTACTCGCCTGCTCGCAGACGGAAGGCAGGGTAAGCTTCTTGAGAGCGGGCCTCGGCCGTTTGAACTTCGGCGTCCAGGGAGTCGCAGCAGTCGCTCATAAGGCCCAGGGTCTCCTCAAAGGCCGCCCTGATCCCCGCCATGCTCTTGGAATCCCCGCACACGGCTTTCACAACCAGGGTGCGCGAGGCCGCGGCCTCCCTGAGCTCGAGGCCGACCTCGGGGTACACGCGGCGAAGCTTTTCGTCCAGCAGCGCGTACAAGCCCGCCCAGACGGCGGGGAAGACGAACGTCGTCGTGAAGAGGAGCTTGACGTTGACGACCACCTTGCGGTCGAAGGGCGTCATGGTGTTGTTGTACTGCTTGACGGCGCGCCGGGCGTCCGCCTCGTCGACGAAACGCGTCTGGTAGCCCGCCGTCCGGTAGTCGTGCACGCCTTCGCGGCAGGGCTCCGAGGCGAGGGGCCCGACGCTCTCCAGCCTGCGCACGAGCGCCTCCATCTCCCCGGCCTCCTCCTCGAGCCCGTAGCCGCGAGGCCCGGTGCAGACGATCTTGTCCGGCACGAGGTCCTCGGGGAGATGGCTGATGATGTCCTTGCGCGAGAAGTGCAGGGGCAGCACCCACAGATGGACGCCGAACTCCCCGGCCGTCGTGTCGAACACCAGGGCCCGCACGTGGGGCCCGAAGGTCTGGGGCCTTCCCGTGACGATCCGGCGGCCGAGCTCCCGAGCCTTGGCCTCGTCGCGGTACACGAGCACCGCGTCCTTGGTCGGCTTCCGCCACGTCAGGCGGACGGTGGCGGAGTCGGTGGCGGTCGTGTAATAACGCGACGACAAGCGACCGCGGGGCACGTAGGAGGGGACCGCGATCCGCTCGATGTTGGCAGCGTAGCGGCTGCCGGTGGCCTCGTCGAGCGCCTCGAAGCCGCTGCAGAAGTTCCGGGCGAAGTGGCGGTCGTCGACGGCGATCTCCAGGTGGCGGACGCCCTGGCGGGTGTCGAGGAGGGCGACCACCGTGTGGTGGCCGGGCTTGATGGCAGAGAATGCCGTGACGCGCTTCATGACGTGGCCGAACGTGACCTCCCCGACGGGATCTCGCACGCGGACGGCCGTGAAGTCGGTAGGGAGCGTCATCCCGGCGACCTCGGCGCCGGCCCCGAAGAGGACGTCGGCCCTCATCATCCCTTGGGAGAGATGCTTGTCCTTGAAGCTCTTGGTGGGTTGGGCAGACTTCAGCTGGTAGTGCTGGAGAGGAGAGGTGATGGTGTAGGGGGTGCCCTCGTTCATGATCGTGTCGCCTCGAACAGCAGCCATGGTGACCAGGTGTTATCCGAGAGAAGAACAAGGTTGTATCCTGACGTGAAAGGGTGATTGTGTGTATCTTGCAACTGAGGGAGAAAGTATCGTAGAATCAAGGCAGAGTGGATGATGTGCGATGTTCCGCTGTACGTGATCGACCGCCTCTGGCGTATGTGATAAATGCACAGTGATCAAAAGGGACAAGAGAGAATCAGCCGGAAGTGAAGTAGTATGTGGAATCCGGAAAAGAATGATGGTGTCTCTGGAGGAGAAGGATGGGATTTTGATGTGCAGAAAGGCAGTGATCGGAGAAAGGGGTGGCCGTAACGGACCCCTCTACGGTTACAACCAGCCCCAGGGGACGGATGGAAAGCATGAAGAAGGTTTTGGATGACCCAGGGTTCGAGGAAATTTGGGTCGAGGAGATCCTGAAAGACGTTTCCATGGTTTGATCTGAAGTAGAGATGAGGCGGCGGCGTGGGTTCTGCTCCAACGAATGATACCGGTGCCTCCCCTCGTTAGAAAGTGGAAATGCGTTCCCCAGCATCCATAAGGTCAAGTGACAGCACGTTTAAGCACGTTCTGGGAACCTCAGATTGGTGTTGATATTCAATGACAGTAATAGGAGATTGCAATGCATGGACGCGATCGATCAGGCCCTGCTGTTTCTCAGCCGTACGATAACTCGAGGCATTGATCTTTTGGTGGTGAAGTTGGCGGCTTCGAGCATTGCCGTTTGTAGCCGTTGGTCTGTTGTTGCTGCATGTACGACGAGTATTCCCAGGGTCATGGCTTCTGGGCGTCGGCCGCTGTCGATAGGCTGTAGCTTGTAACCACGACCATATTCGAGAGCCAGTCGAGCCAGGGGACCAAAAGTCTGATGGCAACGAAGCCAACAAGGTACTGGGGCTGTGGTCTGGAACCTGGCCCGTCGAACCGCTTGTGGGCTCAACTTAGTTAGCTAGTCTGACGGCCGCCTAGAGGCATACGAGTGATGGATTCTATTTTCGGCTAAATATGGTCGTGGCTATCTGTTTGACTTTGATCGTGGCTCACATTTGGCCCCTTGTCCAAGTGGTCTCAATAGCCCCATTTCCAGTGGCCACTAGTTGATGAGTGACCCTTGGTTGATTCATGTACGGAAGTTTCACGATACTACTGGATAAGATGCAAGACTACTTAACAAGTAGTTATCGGAAGAGCACCGCATAGCTGCCGTGGCTTCAGCTCCCGTATCCCGTGATAAGACTAAATATTTAAGGTGGAGGAAACATAGCGTGTTTAGAGACGTTTTCCAGTGATAGAGCGAATGAATTACGGTTGACTTGTGATATATTTATCGTTGTGAACCCTACTCACCACAGTAGGAAGTGGCGAGGAACAGTGAGGAGATGTTATAGCCCTTTTGAGCCGACAGGGGCTATAAACAGTGGGAAGCTGACCCATGTTATCACGACCAGCGCAGGCTAGAAAAGAAAAATAAACCTTTTGTTTCCTAGGCCCAGCCCAATCGGTGGACTACAGATATGGGGGACAGTCACACAAGCTTATGAGATGCATCCAAACAAGTCGTGCTGTGCACAAACAAGATCCAATATCAAAACACCTATGTGTGTTTTTGCTGACACCACTCCAGTCTCCGGCTACCAAGAACAAAGACGAGTGGAAGAATATAGTTAAGCCGCTACTGAACGAGTTGGCTTCGACCAGGATGTCAACTCTTTGGTTGCTAGTGAGTGGCCACCTCGGACGAGATTCCATTATACCAGCTTCAAGCATGCTCAGGGAAAATGGTATCAATGGTAGTATGTGTGGGGGCTGTAAAGCCAAGCTAGGTATGTACACAGAAGTCATCAAGCCGTCCGGGCCGAGGCCGGCTCGACTTTTTATGATGTATGAAGAAAAGACAAGCTCGTTTGGGGGTTCATTCCTTCGAAACTCCACGCTCAAAAGAAAAAGCTGCAAGACAAGGAGGAGGACGACCTCGAGAAGGCACGGCCCGCTTAGCAGGCGGAGAGGGAGGTCTGGCCCTTGCAGTTGGCGGTGGTGCTGACCTTGGAGCTGCTGCCGCTGCCCTTGTTGACGCCCTTGTACTCCTGGCAGACCTTGTTGACGCTGGAGCCGCACGTGCCGGAGATGGTGGCGACGTCGCCGTAGTTGGAGTTGATGCCGACGAGCTCCTTGACGTTCTTGGCCTTGACGTTCTTGATGACGACGTTGCGGGGGCCGCCGTTGTTGGTGCAGTCGCCGCAGCCGCGGTAGAGCTTTCCGGCGGTGACGACGGTGAAGCCGTCGATGGTGACGGTGCCGCGGCCGTTGTGCTGGACGACCTTGTCGCCGGCGTTCTGGGCACCGCCGCCCTGGATGAGGACGTTGCCGCTGCCGAGGGCGGAGATGGCGTCTGGGACAACGAAAGTTAGAACATTGGGAAGAAGAAGAAGAGGATGGAAAAAGGGGGGGGGTAAAAGAGAAGACATACCCTCGCAGACGTCACGGAACCAGACGTTCTTCAGGGTGCAGGCGCCCTTGCAGTGGACTCCCTCGAGCTGATTGGCGCCGATGATGACGTTGCTCAGGCTGGCGCCGTTCTCGAGGATGAAGACGGCCGAGTCGCTGCCGGTGTCGTCGTCGGTGTCGCAGGGGCGGCCGCGGTCGAACTCCTTGTTGGCGAAGTCCTTGGACCCCGAGATGACGGAGGGGGCGGACAGAGAGACGATGGAGCCGCTGCGGGTGGGGATGTTGAGGGTCTGGGCCGTGGCGACGGAGGCCAGCATGGCGGAAACGAAGAACTTGGTCTGCATCTTGGAGAGGATGAGGGCTGGTTTTGGAAGCGTAACAAAGAAAGGCTGGAGCTGGAAATGTCGAAAGAGAGAGATAGACAGAGAGAGGCGGTTGAGAGCTGTCCCGAGTGAGCTTGGTGAGGAACGAGAAGCAAACATCTAGGTATAGAGGGGGTCCCGAGAGTATTTATGTTCTTTCGAGTCGGTCCTCGTTTATCGTGATAACCTCACAGCAGACGAGCCTCTCCCCAAAAGAGACCCTTCGCGGCAAGGGAGTTTCACGTTAATCGTCGAGAGTCCAGAACATCCAACAGCCGGTGGCTAGCAAACCAGCAAACCAGCGAACCGTCCACCATCCTCCGCCCCCAGGTTGATGAGAAGGGCCAAGGGTCAAGGAATCTCCTTGGTGGAAATACCCGAAACAACACCACACCCGCCGGTATCCCACAGAAGAAAGTCAACAACGCACTACGAAGCACACACGTATAATGCCAACGTCGGGGTTCTCGCCCGACTCCGTCAATGGCCACCGTGATGCTCACCCCCCCCCTTCCCCCCTCGACAGGCATCCTTGCCGGGTCACGTAGTGTACGTTGTAGAGAGCGATCCCATCAACCCCACCAATAAGCAATCCCTGGACCCGACAGCCGCCAACCCGGTCCCGGGGAGTGTAGTCGTGGGGATGCTCGGACATTCGTTTGTGGGTGCAGGTTTGGTAGTCCTTTCTGAGCCTGGGTAAGGTCCGATATCCTTCCCCCGGGGTTCGTCGGAGAGCGCCTGTCACTGCACATCGTCTCGTGATTCCAACCCAAGCGGTTACCAACGCCTCCGGTGCGGTGCAGGCACCGGCACTGTCTTCCCCTATCTTTTATTTGTAGGAATTCGTTTATATTTTGACGAGTGATGCGGCATGTTAACGTCCTTCGCGAAGTCGGCACTATGATATTCTGGCGAGTGATACAGCATGTTAACGTCCTTCGCGAAGTCGGCACTATGTAGGCCCCTGTCATCACGGCACTAAAACACTCGACTTCTGGGGGCGACGGACTGCGAGAAGTAGGGTCACCCCGCCTGCTGCCCTCGTGCGTTGCGGATTACCGTCGTGAATATCCCGCTGGTGCATGCCAATGAGGGCACATGACGGCTAAGCCGTTCTGCTCTTGCAGGGCTTGGCAGATAATCTACCCAACACAACCGGGGAAGGGGGGACAAGAGCAACAGGGCAGCTCTGGAGCACAGCCCCCTTCCCTGAATCCCTGTGTGAGTAACGCCGGGTGGGGATAATTACGCAAAACAGCAGCTCAACTTTGCCCTAGGCATGGATACATAGTCGATAGACAAACGCGACAGAGCTTCCCTGGTCCCCGCCCCCGTCGGAGTCTGGCGTCTCTCGCCCATAGATGGAGATGGAGAAGCGGTCTTTGAAAGTCCCGATCCTCCTCTCTTTCGACCGCCTGGTTCCATTTCGTGGGCCCCACGTCCCAAGTACCGCCACGTTTGGGCGAAGCTGGGGTGCATCGCGCGCTCGTCGTAGAGCCTGGAACCAGTCTCCTGGCATGGTAGGTCTAGTAGCAGAGATACGGAAGATAGCAAAGGGGGCGGCGGCGGCGGCGACGGCGTCACACAACGCGGCGAATCGCCTAAAGGGAGCCTGGCCGAGAAGGAGGTGTAAGCCGGCAACGCTCTACAAGAGGAAAGTGTCTCGATGAGAGCGGCGTGTGTGGTCGAAACGACGGCCGGAATGGGCAGGTGGTCGTCTCCTGGAGAAAAGCACATGAGCAAGCAAGCAAGGCCCCCGGGTTATCTGATATCAGACAAGGTGGATGGATGATACTGGCCGATGGTGTGGGATCACGAGGCGAGCAGAATATCCCCCAACCTGCATGCGCGGCGCCAGGAGACATAAATTTAAGCCTAAACAGTAGCTTGCCTTGGGCGCATGCATGTCCTTGTGGCAGGGCAGGCCGCAGGCTTCCTTTCTGCCGTCTCGGGGGAGTCGAACTAGACTAGACGACAGGAGAGTCCAGGAGCCGGGGATAAGCAACCGTGAACACGACTCCCCGCGTGTGTGAACAAGGGGGTGGGGGGGGCAGAACCGAGACAGAGAGGCAGGCAGGCAGGGTCATTCCCGGGGCTTTTCTGTCCTTCGTCTGTCTCGGTAGATCATTATCAGCTACCGGGCGACGTGGAGGTCTCCGGCACCACGGTATGGATTCGGTGCTTTTCTCCGTTTGAGTGGAGACGAAGAAGCTGGGAGGGGGAGGCTGGTGTTACTGCAGTGCTAGGCTACTATGTAGTTAGTCTCTCCAAACCCTTGCGCAACTTGGTGAAATTGGACGGACGATGCCAAGAGCCCCGAGTCAAGCAATGTGCATCGAGACTAACGCCCCATGGAGACTCTTGGCGCAGCAACCATGAACGATGCCGCGCACCTCACCGCATCTCGTTTACAACTTCTCGATAGTAGATTGGTCGGATTGCCATGAGAAACAGCATCTCCCGTGTCTTGGCATTGCGCCCCCCCCCCCCTTTGATTGCCATGATGCTGGTGGAGCCATCAACTCATTGATGGAAATCCATCTCCTTGTCCCATCCATCGACGGCCCCTTTGATTCCAGAGAGCCAGGCACCGACTGATATCTGACAGTCGTCCAAGCCTTTCGCCATAGGGTAGAGTAAGACAGGAGGGGGGTAGGAAGAAGGGAAACGCTCTTAAGCGGGTGCCTTGCCTCACCCTGAGACCAGACACACTGAGTGCAACGCTGCAGCTATCCGCGCTATGCGCTCTCCTAATAAGCCTTTTAATCAAGTCCGTACTATGCGCACCCAGGTTCCTCGACATGCTAGGTGGCAACCTCTCGGCCGAGGTAGGGATGGCCTGAGTTGACCAATAATACTGTGGCCTTGAAAACATCAAGACAACAGTCCCATGTTGACCAGTGCCAGCAGACGGCGAGAAATCTCTCAAGTCCGTTCCCTCAAAAAAAAAAAAAAAAAAAAAAAAAAAAAAACCCTCCTTAGTTCCAACGTTGTGGCCGTTGGGTAAACGTGAGGAGGCGTTGCGGGATGTGGGAACCGGCCTCATAAACCGCAAGCTGCCTAGCGGCAACGCCCAGTCCCACGAGATTGCGTAGTCTCCCCCGAGAGTCTGGATTTTCGAGATCCCTCTTCTGTTTCCACACTTTGGTTGCTTGTTTTAGTAAGCAAGCCAGCCCTGAAGTTCTCAGGAAGAGGAGAGCAAGCCCACGCTTCCGCGTTCCGTCCGATTAGGGAGGGTCGGTCCGACGCCGAACTCAATCGGATTCAATACTATGGATAGGGACTATATAGCGGAAGAAACCGTGCTCAGAAAAGTACTTGTCTGTGGTTTAACCCCCCAAAAAACCAATACACTTGAGAGATAACAACAACGAAACATCTTGTCCGTCACGACGCGCTACTCGACTCTCACCGATCCCACACACACACACACACACTCGACTACTCCTCCAAACTGCGAGTCAGGACTGCGAAAAGGACAAATCCCACCTCGCTTGTTTCAACGTACTAAGCACATAGTATGCAAAGTGCCAAGCCCTTTGTATTGGACCTCAATTTCCGGACCAGAGCACACGGGAGCATCGTGCTTGGCGGTGATCAGAAGAAGAGATCGCGGCCTCGCGACAGTTCTGGGCCGACATGCGACAACCCGCTCCGGACGAGTCATGCCGCCTCGGCGGCGGTAGAAACGGATTGTCATGCCGTTCGAGGCTCGAGAGAAACAGAGTGGCTGAGAACTGGATTAGGAAGGCGTGTTGTCGAAGATGGAGGGAATTGCCGATGATTTGTTTATGAGGGAGAGAGATTCCATACGACTTTCACCAAACTTTGCGGTGAACGGTGAAGTCTCCAGGCATTTTTTTGTCGAACAGGCGATGAGTCAGAGAGGTCAGCTCATAGCAGCACTTCCACGACTACAGGTTCCAACACGCCGATTTGTCGAAAGGGGCAACAATCCACCGTGGGGTTCTATTCCATCTTGATCATCCGTCCGAGTCTTGGAGTAGACCTTGGGTCTTGGTTAGCGGGATCAGTTTCGTGGCGGCAGATTGGAGCGAGGACCGACGGTGTGTAGCGTGTTGTCGAGATAACAGTTCTCGACGTTCAGCCTGTCGATCGTCTCGAACTGGTCGTTGTACTGCTCGATGCCCCCGAGCGCGATGCCGAGCCCAGTGTAGAACTTGGAGTTGGTGTTGCTGATGTCGGTGCTATTGGCCTTGAGGGCGATGCTATCGTCTCCGCTGTAGACGGTCCAGTTGTTGAATAATATGATGCCCGACGACTGGATCGCGTCGGCTGACCTCGTCAGCCACACGAGTAAACACTCAGGCGAGGGTGACAGAAAAGAAGTCTTGGTATTGTTTGGCTCGGCGCAACATGCATCTTGCCCCCCCCCAAGAGCTAGGGAGCGTGCCTGACGGTGTAACGTCCCAATAGAGTCCCCTGGAGGTCGAATTTCAACGCCGTCCAGCCAAGTCGCGTTCAAGGCCAAGCTAATATGCTATGTCTTGGGCTCAAACACGACTCTGCCATGCTGGCCACACTTAAATGCATCCGAAATAGCTGGCGCGTCGTCGGTTGCGTTGATCCCGCCGGCCGCGACGATGCATATATTCCGTCCTATGAGCTCTCCACCCCCTTCTTGCGCAGTTACGCCCAATACCGAAGCAAGTGGTGTGTATGGAACACCGACAGCATAGGCACCGCGCATGATCAAGTTGATGAGTCGAGGTCTTCCAGGTGTGAAAAGGGGTAGTACGATGGCCGTGGACAGAAAGCGAATACGAAGAAAGCCGAGTGACAAAGGTCCTGCTCACCANGGGGGGGGGGGGGGGTTGAATGCCCTTCAGCATCGTAAAATCGGTCTTATCTTAGCCGAGTCCCCGCGATGCCATGGTCGCGTTTTTCTACTTTCGCGCTGAGCGCCGGTTGCCGGACTGCCCGGGGTGGCATCCAGGTTACATTGCTGCCGGTCGACCGGGTGGATTTCGCACGAATCACACAGAGACCCGAGGGATGCCCCGTGTTCATGACCAGGTTGTGCGGTGGACGATGCGGAGGCGGGGTGATGAGGGGAAGACCGCCTTTTGGAGCAAGTTGAGGGAGCAGTAGTAGTGAGAAAAGATGGTTTCTGTTTAATATGACATTGAGTATGAATTTGCCGATATGTCTCGTTCCCTCTGCCTCATCGAGCCTCAGACGAGGCCACAATGGAAGGGCATATCAACTTCCGGCTCCGTTCGGCGAGAACAACCGACGGAGTAAGACTCTGCAACAGAAAGAAGGAAATGGATTTGGGACTTGATCATGATAGGAGTCTCGTCAGCTGCTTAGGGCCAGTTGGCTAGCCGAGCAGGTGTTAATACACTGCGTGTGGTAATCACTCAACACAGGCAGCCAACCACGTCATCAAGTGCATCAAACATCAAGTATAGGAGAAACGAGCTACTTACCATCAGTTAAAAATTGAGTTACCGCATGCATGAAGCCACGAATACTAGCGGCGCAAATATACGCTGCTGCGACTGAGCGGAAGATGAACAAACGGAGGTCTGGTCCCCGGTGGGGCCGATGCTTGGCCGGCGCTTTGCCGGCGCTTTCGGTCATCCACAGCACACTACCGACCAGCAAAACGGATTACCAATGGCATGAAGATTTCCCAAAATCTTCTTATACCAATATTAAAGCCGAAAGTCTTTAATACTGATTGAGTCTATCTTCCTCTGCGAGGAGATAAAAACTAGCTAGAGCCCGTTTCCGTACCGGCTTTGACGCCGCTGGTATGCTCTTTGTGATTGGCGTCGCTCTTGGCGTCAGTACGGAACTGAACCTCTTCGTCTCTGAGATGGGCCATCGATGTCTCGTTCGCCCTCCACACCGGTTTGATCTCGAAAAGCCTATCGATCTTCTTAAGCGGGACTCCGCTGGTTTCCGGGATGAGAAAGAAGGCGAAGAAGAAGGCCAGGAGTGACAGTGATGCGAAGAAGAAGTAAACGCCATAGCCCATGGCTTCGAACATCTGTTCCGGGAACCTCGAAACGAGAAACTTGAATAGCCAGTTGCTAGCTGTTGTCGCACCGCCAGCAAGGGAGCGGAAGTTCGGGTCGAAGAGTTCCTAGAAAGCAGGATGAGACGCGGCAGCGCGTCGAGACACCAAAAGGAAAAAAAAACTAAACTTACAGAGTTGATAACCCAAGGAGTGCCGTTCCACGTCGGAGTATTGAACGCCGTCCAGAGATAAAAGAAGACGACGGCCGTGTAGCCGCTGCCTCTCAAGTGATCCAGGGGGTTCTTGGTCGGTTTTAATGACACATACATATGCGCCGATAACCCACATGCAGATCGATCCAGTGACTGCACCAATGAGCTAGAGGTTGCGTCTACCAAGCTGATCGACGAGGAAAAGCAGCCACACGAAGGTCATGATGGCCTTGAAGACACCGAAAATACCAATCATCAGGTTGACGGTGTTTGAGTCGATTCCAATGCTCTGCACAGGCGGTAATAGTCTTTGCAACAGTTGAAAGCTGGGGTCACTCAGTACTAATTGAGAAGATGGTCGGGGAGTAGTAGTTGATCGCGTTGATGCCACTTCCGTTCTGCCAGAAGAACAGCATGCAGCCCAGGAACAATCGCCACTGCAGTTTCGGGCGGGCAGCCGAGGCCTGAAACGGCTGCCAGAATCCGACACCGACAGTGACTCATTGCGTCTCGTAGATCTTATCGATGGCGGCAATCCCCCCTTGAATGTAGACGTCGTTGGGTTCGAGCTGACGAGTCCAGCCCAGGTTCCCCATGGCTTCTTTGCGGTAGTCCTTGAGGAAAAGCCACCGGGGCGACTCCCGAATCCACATCGACCCGAGAAGAAGGAGGCCAGAGGGAATCAACTAGACGGCGAAGGGAATGATTCATTGGGTGTGGCTTGGTGGTACGTGTGCTCCAACACCGTACTGAAAGTCGAGTTAGAAACATGAACGAAGGACCAGTATTAGTGTGCCATCGTCACTACGACTCAGTATTATTCAGTACTCACGTTGATCCAGAAGCCCACCATACCACTTATTTGCCAACCAAGTTCGTACAAGCCAACAAGACGACCGCGAATCGCGGGCGGTAATAGTTCTGAAATATAGATCGGGATGATGTTCTACAGTCCCTAATTAGCTCGGAACACCGTTCCCAGCGTGGAATTGGAGAGCAACAACTTACCGACGCAACTCCCGTTCCCAAGCCTGAGAACACACCCCAAGCATAGAGGATTCCAAGCCCAAGACTGCCACTGGCACCGCACGTCAGACCGGCGCCCAAAGAGAAGGTGGTGGCACCGGTCGCTAAGCACCACTTGCGTCCGATGAAGTGGCTGAGGCAGTAGGTGAGCAAGGCGCCGAAGCAAGCGCCGGTCACGAAAAGGGAGAAGATGATCTTGCTGACCAGGTTTCTTCCGTCGTCGACAGCCTGTCGAGGTCGAACTCGCTCTTGAAGGAGTCGAGCGCGACGGCTGGCCTGATGAAGGCGCTCGGGTACCCGATCATGCAGGATCCGCAGGATGCGATGTACGCCAGGGCGTATATGCGCCAGTCGTAGGCCGACGGTGGCGTTGACAGCTCTTCGACAACTTCCAGAGTCCCCATGGCCGTCTGGTGTCGTGGCTTGTTAAGTTGGCGGGAGGTGCAACGAGATGGTTAGCGAGGAAAGGGGATGAGACAGAAGTCAGTTAGGGGGGGAGTTGACGGGATGTGAAGATTGTGAGAAAAGTCAAAGAAGGCCACAATCGTCCCCTAAATTATTCGGCCCATCCGCATAGTGTGAACACATATGGCACAAGAGTACCCGATTCTTCTCCTCTTCTCCATTGTGGCATCGGGGGGTTTGTGGGTTGATAGAACGGCGACTTCGGACATCTTCCACACGAACCCTAGTCGCGGCTTGCTGTGGTGACGGCACGGCACACCCACTTGCTAAGAATGGTAAACACTCACCCGGTGGGACAAAAGAAACCCTAGATATCTATGAAGGACGGTTTGAGGGGTTCTAAAGTCCTTGATTACTCAAGCATAGGGAAGAAAACCGTGGTCTTGATGCGCGGCGAAACACTACGACGTCAATTTGGTATGAAAGAACACATAAGACCAGACCAATGTAGGGGAAAGGCTTCATTGCGACAGCGAGCAATCAACGGATGTTGCCATTGATTTATGGTTAGGTAGGCTGGATGCGTCGAAGACTCGGAACGATTGGCTGGGTGGCGGGATGAACCGCCCTTTTCAAGACTTTCTCTTTCCATGGAGATGACAGACACTGGGCCGGCGGTGATGAACAGGAAGTACCTACTATTTTCACGGTGTTTTCTCGTGTTCTTCTTTGCATTCATTTTCAGTTTCCCTCCCGTCCCCTCACAACGGCTTCTGTTCTGCCCTGACTTGCTCCTCAGCCCTACATAGGCCACAGCCCTGCCAATCTTCTTGGCACCGAGCCCTGTTTTACTTGCATTTAGCTCCGCGGCATATCATTCAAAGCCCTTACCGTCTCGATGTGACGACTTAGAGATCAATGCAATGTGCACTGGTGATGGAAACTAGTACGACATCAGAGTATGAACCGATACTGCCCTATTATCCACTGTATTGTCCTAACAACCACGACCACTCCATGTCATAAAACAACAGCAGGTGGCACGGCCAATAACTTCTATCTACTAAAACGATGCTGTTGATCCTAGTTAGTGATGAACACTCTATAGATCGTCTCGTGATGAAGCTTTGACCCCCGTGCTACAGACTGACATCAGAAAACCCCGTCTCATACAGCCTTGGAACACTGCCAGACTCATGATGCACAACTGGGCCATGTGCGGATACGTTGTGAGCACCAAAGACATGTACGACCCATGACTCGTCGGCTGGAGTCTTGTATGACTCAAGATTGTACCATGCCTGAATTCTGATACCGAAAGGAATAGTCTTGACTGAATAGTCCGTCGGGAAACGGGTACAATGACCGGTGGTCTCTATTCCCTGGTGCTCCAGGGCAAGTTCGAAGTCGTCTTCGAAGTCCCTTGGGCCATGAAGTGCCCTCTTACGACTGTCCAGATGTCTGTAGAACTCACACAAATAGATCGAATGTGGGCAAATAATATTCTCAAGCTCAATGTCCTAAGTAGAGAGTCTAGTGCTTTTGACAAAGTCCCGTTTGACGTGTATTAAGAACTTTCGGTAACAATTATCGGTGAGACGTGGAGATTTTCGCATATTACTTCTGTATTGCTGGAAATCTTTTTTTGGTGAACGGTGCTATTATGCTTCCAAGGTGGTCCTGATGAACAGTTTTGAGTTGAGTGAGTTTTAGTGAGCCGGGCCATCGTCGGGTGTAGACCAAGCTCAGGTCTAACTTGTCAGCATGCGTGTGTTAATGAGAGCTACTTCAACTTTGATGCGCATTCATGGGCGGCTATGGTACGCTAATGGTCTTGGAAATGTCAACAAATTGCGGCATCTGTCACTATGAATCATACTTGATCACCTGCAATTCATTGGCTGGTAAGCAGCCACAGTGGGGATTTAGCGAAGGTTTCCCTTGATTAGCGTTCTGCTGCAGCTCTAAGTGGACTGGCCTAGTGGATCTTACCCCAGCCCGAGTATGTAGCTTGACAGCCATGTTCCGGAAAGACTTCAGACGGCTTGCATCGCCTTGCATCGCCCAACTCAACCTCGCGGTCCAACTCATTATATAACACAGATCGAAAGAAGTTCAGCTCGGTTCATTCCACCCAACTCGATTCAGGGCAACCTTTAATAACATCATCCACGTCTGACCACCTTCACAAGCTCACAACACCCAAGCTTCACTTCGTCAAGACAACCCACTTCCAAGCCATCTAACATGCTGGTGACAACAACAACTGCAACAACAGTCACAACTGCGATGAGTCTTTCATCAGGCCCGGAAACCACCCCTATACCCACATCCTCCAAGGAGTCAATCCACTCTCCCAACCTGGCCATGCAACCATTTACACCAGGGCAATGTCTCTTCTGCCCCAAACCCTCACCAAGCTTCGCCGATAGCGTGGTACACATGCAAAAGTCACACGGCCTATTTGTTCCGCATCAGCAACACCTGGTAGTCGACCTCGAGATCCTCTTCAAGTACCTCCATCTCGTCATCTTTGGGTACCGGGAATGCATCCATTGCGGGACGGAGAGAGCCACCGTCCAGGCCGTACAACAGCACATGACCGGCAAGGGCCACTGCAAATTCGATATTTCGGAGCGAGACTCCGAGTTTTCTGAGTTTTACGACTTCTCCGAACCGGAAGATGAAGCCGGGAGTGATGTCGAGAGCAACGGCGACCACACGGGTCTGGAAGAGACGGCGCCATCCCCAGGTCGAAAGCCAGTCATGGCCGACGAGGACTCGATCCGCTTACCGTCGGGTAAAATCATTTCGAGGCAGTCGACAGCGCAAGCGGGGCCGTCCTTCACGCAGCTACGCCGTCGAAATCGGAGCGCCGCTTTACAACTAGAACACTCCGTAGCGGAGGCCGCCGACGAGGAGGGATCCGGCGGAGAGGGGCCTGACGCCGACACGCCTGACACACGGCTGCTATCGAGGAGGGAGAGGCGAGAGAGGGCGACGATGACGTACCAGATGGCCAACATGAGCGCCAACGACCGGAACAACTTAATGCACCTGCCCGCGGCCGAGCAGCGATCGTTACTAGCGGCCCAGCACAGGAATGCGGAAAAAGTGCAGAAGGAGGAGAGGAGGCGGCAGAGCAAGGTGGACCGCAAGGGGAACAAGAACCTGTATGCTTATTGGCACACGGAAACACCTGTCTACCAGTGTGGATAGATGCATTGAACGTCTCATCTTTTGGCCAAGAAAACGTCCTCATGGGTTTCTGAAATGTGAACACAACCGCTGTGACAACCCTTTTCAGTGGATAGGGGTAATTAACTGCAGCCCCCAAACGTTTTTTTGAGAAAGATAGGGATCCGAAAGGTTGACACGGATCGTTTACAATTGGATTTGTAAGCTGACGTGCGTGTTGCTAGTCCACCAATGGCCAATGTTGAACCCTGTTCTTTGTTATTCGTTTTATATGTGATTATCCAAACTAGCACGCCAAAGGACGGGCATATGGTGTGTCTTTAGGCTGGGAGTACATGATATCACGCTGCCCCGAATGATTATGGGCGAAAATTGGCTACTCAACAACCCAGGAGAACTTTGCAGTTAATCCAGCCTGGACCACCATAGCTCTCCGCGGTTCGACCCATCTCTCTGCGACGTAATGCGCAGCAGTTTCCCGTCTTCAAAAGTCGTGTAGTTCCGCCTGTGAACAGCCCCGACCATGGCGGGGATGTTGGCCACGGTCAGAGGGCCATGGAGAACCTGGCCGTTGGTTGTAGACGCGGGGAAGTCGCTGCTGATCTGGAACGGTCCTGCGTATCCGATGCTGTGTTTTCCAACCAGGGCCCAGTCCGCATCCGACTGGCCGTCTTCAAAGGGGAATGTGAGGTTCGCCGGTCGGTGTTCGGGGTCCGTGGATGTGAGTGTGGCCGACATGAACCCGGTCTTGCTGTATGTGAGGATGCCGACGGGGTTGGAGCCGTAGGTTCGGTCTTCTACGGGCACTCCGTCGCGAGTACTGCGAGGGGTTCAACTTTCAGCAAGACACGTCTATGAAGGGATGAGGTGGCTCGAGGGACGGATGGCCTACGCTGATGTGTTGAGGAGGGTGTATGTCCCTGCGAGTGCGGCGAAGATGTCTGAAGGCTGCATATCGGCTGGTGGGGGACGGCTTTTTCAAATTTGAAACGAGATGGGAGATATCGGACGTGTCTTTGCTGTGGACTTTGACGAGAACGTGAGAGGACGGCCATTCTTAAGGCGCCGGTACGTCTTGAGAGGGACTGTAGTCAGCCCCTTTGGAGGAACCAACAAAGTCCAAAACAGGTCGGTACATCCGCGCGGATAAGCACTGCATGGGTAGTTACCGTCATAGGGGCTGACATCCCGACGGTCACTTGGGTCCAAGGGGTGCCCGGGCACGATGCACCTTGGAAAGTTGGAAATGTTTCGGCAGCATGGCTTCGGAAGTGGATCGTGTTCGCCAAGCAGTCTCACGGATGAGGGAACCGCGGGGGTTGTGGCTCGCCTGGAACGCTTGATGCGAATCAACCTCGACCCCCCCCTCCCCCCCCCCCTGGGCCTGACGCGTGTCCTTTGCTCGAATCCTACACGTGTATCCGTAGACTACAACAGTCGAGGAGCTGACTCGTTTGCATACCAAAACAGGCCCTTCCACCGAGATCAGTGACGCGCAATGCCGCGGTTGAAACTCGACTGGTACGCTCAACTCCTGAACCAGAACAGCGAAGCACAGTAGAGACGGTAGCGTTGTTTTGCCCAAGGTTCGTCGTGTCTTGGCTCTCCAAGGTTGACATAGGTAACCTTCGACAAATGGAGACTGTGGGAAACACGGGTGATGATTAAACTGGAGATCTTTCTTGGCAAAACGAACTGCTGGCCGGAGGGTTGTGGGGGAGATGATGCGATGCGGGGGGACCTGTCCGTCGTATCTCACCTGGGCCCTACCCGCACCCGTGTTCCCAAGACTATCAAGATAGATGAGGCCTTCGGCGACACTTTATGAACCCGGCACCCCACCGTCAGCTCTGAGCTCGTGACGGGTGTCCAAGAAGGTTCTAGGCCGCTGCCACCACCCTGGCTGCTTCGGGGGAATCGTTGAACGGGAAGTGACTTGCCATTCACAAACAGCATGTTTTTTGCGCCCATTTACAACCCTGGAACGCAGGGGACCAAGATACTGGCCCGCCGTTCGAGACCCTCGTGGGCGTCAGTGTCAGCGTTGCACTTTGCCGAGAGGCCTAGCCCGTAACCCCCAGCGGAGCGTTGCTTCGTAATCCGAAAGACCAAACTGCACCCTAGGCATGATTGATCAGCTCGGCCTTCTCATTAGGAACAGGCTCGGCCTCGTCCCCGGAGTATCTTCCGATGCCGGTCTTGTGCCACTAGTTGATGCCCATGGTCTTATCCGCCAAATTTGCTTTCATATCCCTCACAGTCACAGCCCAAACTGAAGTTGGGCTTGGAACAACAATGGTTGCGTGTTCACTTATTTCGTGGTTCTCCGGCTCGCAGTTTTCCGATTGCAATAACTCCAAGAGCTAAACACTGTACTGTGAGGTAGAGAGATCCGTGTTGCGTCGCGGTCTTGGCTATGCGAGGCTGTCGGTACCCAAATCGGAACAGATGGACGTCGTGAGTCTTGAACCCCCCTTTACCAGGCGCAAGAGCTTATTAGTCGATGAATTCTTTCGAGAAAATGGCTTCTGAAGAGAATTGCTTACAGCGCCGCATTTCAAGTGGAAGCCGGAGAGAATAAGAAAATGGAAAATGCCGCAGGCTAGATTCGTACCAGTGTTGGATTGTTCTATTGTGGAATCAAGATTGTCATGTTTTTCATCGTTCCAACAGCGGTTATGATATTCAACACCCGATCCGTCCATCCGAACTTACGAGTGGGACGTAGGCTGATCTCATGGGGTCGTCTCAAACCTGCTGGAAACCCGCATCAGGATCCGGTTCATCTTGAGAACCTCGACCTCCGAAAATCGATGGCTTCCAATACATCATCCAAAAAACAACCCTAAATCAGACAGGCAATTTACCATGGCAACACGGTCATAGAAATCAAGCCTACATCACGATGGGAAACCCCAAACCTCCCAAGCTTCCCAACAACACCACCCCCCCCACCCCCCACAGCGAACTGATTTCAGCGGCTTCGCGCCACTGGCAACAACAGTAGATCTCTCAAAACCGAACGACCCTCCATGGTACTTCTTCCGCAGACACCTGGTGAGGATCTCCATTCTCCACCAGCGGGGGGCTCAGCTTCTCCTTCTGCTCCTTGGACCAGCACTTCTCCATCGTGCCGAAGTCAAGCTCCTAGTAGGCGGCGCAGGACTGCTCGCCGTTCTCAAAGGAAAGTTCATTAGTGACCTGGGAGAAGTCAATGCCGGTTTGGATAGCTCTCTCGACGTTAGGCTTTTGGGGCTGGACCTTGTCTCACGGCCACCCCCGAATCTAAAATCGATTCTGAGATCGTAATATCGGCTGCAGTAGGTAAGTTGTCAAAGAATAAATAAAAATAAAGAATCCCGTTAATTCTGGTTTCATGCGCTCCAAGGGGACTGGACTGATATCAAAGTAATATCCCGCGGATCACGGCGTAAGCAACGTATTGTGATGGATGTTTGGTTAAACTCAAAAGTCTAATATATGTCTTGGCGAGCTGTGACCCCGATGGAGGTTTCATCCCATCGACTGCCGCAACACTTCACTTTTTAAAAACCCCTGCCTGACAAATAGACCTGCACTTGCTCCGCAAGTTCCTTGAACAAGTACGCAACGCAACACCGTTTCCCCCTCCAACTCCCTTGCTTGTTTCACCGTTTGTGTTGCACTGCTTTGCGTTAAGCGGGATTGTCGGTACCGCTAGCACAGCCTTACAAGAGTAGAGAAAAGAGGTGCCTGAGAATTTCTCTGACTGGCCACACCCCCTGCACTGAGGGATCTTGGAGTGTGGTGGCAGTCGATAGGAGATTCTCCTTGCAAGTCCAACACCATAAAACATGGCGAAACCCCGCGGCTCCCAGAGGTGAGAGCTGCCTTGTGTTTTATACTTTGTACACTGCACAGAGAGTCATCTTGCTTCTTGGCAAAAACACAGAGCTTGTTTTGATGCGACCTGGAGGCTGAGCCTAGCACCCCGAAACGAAGACGGGCAGCTTTGCTTGGAAACGGGAACCCCAAAACAAACTTTGGGAATCTATTCGCGGTTCTTCGGAAACCCATTCGCGGTTAACCTATTCTAGCGTGTGTAAGTGTGAGTGAGGGGTCGCTCGCAGCGCGATGAACAATTGTACAAAAAGGAGAATCAATCCAGATAACCAGAGCGTCTACCATAGGCTTGATGGGAAACCTGGCAACGATCATTGATCAAAGCTTGTTGCTATTGATTGTGTCTGTGTGTCGGTTTATCTCTCAACTTAGCATACCCAGGATGGGACCCCCCCCCACTACCCCTAACAAGACTATACCTATCTAGTAGAACAATCCTACACATTTAGAGGGGTAAGTTAAGCTTGCAAGTTGCAGGTACGTCAGTGAACAATGTCTATAGGGTGCATTGCAGATCCTGTCCTGTGGTGGGGGACAAATTGAGGTAACTGCGTCTGCATGTGTGTTGGCAACATCGGGTCCCATCTGAGAACCTTGGGCTAAGGCCCTAAAGCTTACATACCACCGCTGGGCGGCGCTCCGATGAGATAACCTTGATGATGGGAACGCAAAACTATCATACGCTTCTCTGTACTGTAAAGTCCGACGGGTGACCGGCGGGCTCGCGGTCCGCTATCCCATCATCAGCCCATGACGGCATCAAAACCGTTCGTCGGGCCCTTACACTGCTTTGGGCCCACCTTCACAACAAGGCTCCTCGGCGAGCTCCCGAACAGAACAAGATCAGAACGGGGGCAGGAACAAACGCGTTTCACGATGGGAACATGCGTCCCAATGGCCAATGTCATGTGGAGGGCCCATGGCGACCCAAGCAATAGCCGTGCTTGTGACGAAACTCCGAAAGGAACACCTCGCCGGATCAGGATATTTCTGCGTGCAACAGAATCACCGTTGACGCGCGTGCTCAAAATACACCCGCTGCAGGCTATTACACTGTCTTTGGAGACAGAAAGTGTGAAAAGACACGGATAACAAAATTAAAATTCATAGCACAGCATCGGGGAGCAATCGTACTGGGGTTGCAGACAAAAGCTGTAGGTGCAGCCACACTTACCCCCGCAGCAGTACCTGGTTGTTCGAGTACACTCAGGCTGCACATCAGCCAGTCAACGTTTTGACAAGGGCTGAGCTACTAGCTCAGTCTAGTCTAACCCTGCGCAATACCAGGCAGGCCTGAAGTTGAAAACTTACAGCATACCATAAACAGTAGTACTATGTACGCAGCGGCCTATGAGAGAAGCAGGCGGTCATGTCAAGGCGGTGACAGACAAGTCGCGAGGCAGTGGGGCTTTGTGAATAGCCTCAAACAGAGAATTGATGACAAAAGTCCATGTGAAAACCTACCACCATCGTCGACCACATGGCCCACTCTGTAGACCAAAATAGAAGCAACGAGAACGACTGTTTCCCCTTTCCCACCGACGTCATACCCTGGGAAGGGTAAGCGGAAAGAGGTGATGGACACTAGTCGGCGTGGTAGGTCACTCGACACCACCGAAACCCGGGCAGGATACAAGCAAGCCACCTGACGCGGTCAGACGGGGCGACTTACCGAGAAACCAACCATCACGACACCGAGGTCACGTTACGGGCGAATGCCAAACGGATCAGATAAACGGTACGGAATCGACGCGATCGGTATCCGCGTGTCGTCCCCTTCTCGAACATTTGCACCCTGGAAAAACGTCAGCGTTTCAAAAAGTGGCCATGCTTACTTCCGAGTCATATCCATCACGGTACAAGAAGCGCGTCTGGAGACCTCCCGACAAGGAACAAGGGAACGGAATGATCGCTTTACAGACTGGGGGCTGGCTTGTGGTCATGGATTGGGGGAAAACTGGGAAGACGGGTTAGAACTCATGATACAGTTGATTGTATGTACACTTGAAGGACATATATACAGCGCCCGCCCAGCATTGCATGCTAGTCCAGTCCCCTCCTGCGCTCCCTGGCCGCCAAGGCCCGCACGCGTGCGGCGTCGGGCTGCGGCTTCTGTATACGACACGCTGCTTCCTCGGGACTCCTTCTACTCATGGTACTGCTGCTGTTGCTACTCTTCGCGGGGCTGGCGTCGCGACGGCGGAGGTGGGGTATCTTTGGTGAGGATGCGCGAAAGGAAGGGGGTATCGAACGAAAAGAAGATTTGCTGTCAAGGTAAGACGCCGCTGCCGAAGTTGTTGTTGTTGTTGTTGTTGTTGTTGTTGTCTTTGGTGTTGTTATTTCTTGTTTAGGGGTTGGGATTTCCGAAGACTCCATCACGTCATCAAAAAAGTCGAAGGGAAGTTGGGTCGTGGGAAACTCGTCTTCGCAATCGTCATCCTCGATGGCGCTTTCGGTGTATTCGTTAGGTTGCTCCTCATCCACGGTAGATTCGCGCGTCAGACGATGCTCGTCCAGATCCGACACCGACGTCGTCAGGGAATCTGGATCTTCGGACTGCGAGGTGTCGTCCTCCTCGTCATCGTCCTCGTCATCGTCTTCAAGACACTGAAGACGTCGTGGTTGGAACCGGCCGGATTCGGAACCAGAGAATGACAAGGTCCGCGCAGGGGTCAGGGTGTGGAGTACGTAGTCGCGCTCGTGGTCAATAGGCGATGACGTAGACGTGTCGGACTGCATCGTCATGGAGCGAGGAGAAGGAGGGAGCTCCGCGGTGATGGCGGAGGAGGATATAGAGGTCGAGATATGTAAAGGCTCATGCGTCATAACGGGCTTTTCGTCATCATCGTGAAAGAAACAGGGACCGTCGACATCGGCAAGGCTGCTCAGATTCGTGCTCGCGGTGCGGGAGCTGCAACGGTCGCTAAAGGAGGTGCCGCTCGACGAGGTCGCGTAATACCCTTGAATGCAGGAGTAGTCGTCGGGCAGGTAGCTCGAGAACAGTCGCACGAGAGAGTCGAGCGAGCGTGTCCGGAAGAGCTGCAAAGCGTAGGACCACTGGCCGGTGCCGACCAGCTTGGGGTTGGCGATAATCTCGACAGCAGCGAGATCGAGCGACGCGTTGAGCTCCTTGAGACGCTGTTCCTTGCGGTCGGCCATCATACGATGGAACTCGTCGGCAGTATCGGCGATGCGGGAGATCTCGTAGACGTCGTGATGGAAGGCTTCGGGGTCCTGGATGTTGGACGGGATGGTATTGTATTCATCCTGCAGTTTGGTGGAGAGGTCGTCTCTCTTCATCCCAAACTTCCAGAACGGCCAAGAGCAGCCCGGCTCGTCCATATTAATGGGCCGGAATGGTGGTGAGGAGGAGTTTTGAGCGAGGAGCGAGTCGATGGGGCGTAGATGGAGGATTGATTAGGGGGTTTGAGGAGGACAGAGGGAGGAGGGTGAGAGAAAGGGAGACGCTGTGGGGTGAGGCCCCTTGGCTTCGGATCGTAGGTTCGCAGAAAGTGTGGGCTTGTGGTGACAACATGGGAGGCATTTAGATGATCAGACCGCTGAGGGTATCCATTGTTGCGAAAAGTTGTTAAGTAAGGAGCGAAGAACGCGTAGAGTGGGAGGTTTGAAGGGCTCGATGGTGATGACAATGGACAGTTTCAGGGCGTGGAGACACCGAGGAGCGCGGGAATGAGTGAGTCGGGGGGGCGCTGGGTCGCAATGTGGTGAATGCCAGAGCCGGACGAACATCAGGCCGACGCAAAACATCACGGAAAGTCACGTGCAGCCGGAGACAGCTGGTGAAATGACGGGAGCGGGCAGGGTAGGGGCGGGCTGCTGGGGGCCGCTAGTAAGCGCTAGCGCCTGTTGCACCCCTGCGGATGTCGATAGATCCCTGCTGAAGTCGACGAAATCGGGACACGAGGGCCAGGCTAGCCTGGCATGTTCGGGCTCCGCCACTGTAGCGAGCCAATAGGCAGTAGAGCAAGGATGCAGGGTGGCGTGGCGACAGCATTGACAGCCAATAGGAATACAGGCTAAGGCTGCATGGTGTCACAGCGTCTCCATTCACTGCAAGCCACGAGACGAAAATATTTGATCCAGGCGCAGGTAAGTCGCAGGCGGGCAGGCGTAGGCAGACGCTCCTGGCCACTGTGTGTTGGGCTTTTCAAGTTTGGGATGGGGAAGAATGGAAGGGAAAGGTTGTTGGATAGGACATGGAAGACAGGCAGGCACGCAGGATGACGAGAAGAGGCTTAGTCATCAAGCGCCTCGCTTCCTTGGCCAATAATCATACTATTACACTCCCTGGTGTAAGTGTGTAACGGCACGATGGGCTTTCTCAGCCTGCTCGCTCATTCATGCTCACTCCATAGCCACAGCTCTCAACTCCACGGTATCGTGTGCATCAGGCAGGCTGTGAGGCCGGCAGTCAGTTTCCCTGACACCCGAGCATCGACCTCCCGAAGAACAAGTCTCTCTCATGAGAGATCTCGTCCGCACCTGTCCCAGTCACGGACGGGCCGCTGTCTCTTGTGTCCCGGTTTCTCTCCCCCTCGAACCCTCTGACGCGTAAAGACACCACAGTCAAGTGACTTTGTCCCGTTCGCGAAACTGCGTCAAGTCAGGTCAACTGTAGGGGACCAGTTGGCACCTCAAGACATCCCCTTGGGCTCTCTCCCAGCCATGGTCACGGTCATGGTCATGGTCCTGATACCTTGACGCTGGTCGCCGTTTGACAGAGGCGATGCCATGGCTGGACAGCCGTCATATACGTTCCCCCGTTCTGGCTTGGACGGACGATAACCTGGTGGATAGACGTTCTTATCCAGCAGCAAGTCCACATGTCACTCCTACGGAACGTGTGCCGGGATGGTACTTTTGACTCCTCTCACTGACCAGACCAGGGGAGGGGCTGATGCAGTGGGAAATCTCAAATGAGAATGATCTACCCTCCACCCAGCCATGCAGCATGCTCGGATTAGAAACCCTGCAGAGCAAAGCTCAATCTTTCAGTTGGTTTTCCTTTCCCCTCTCTTGAGTCCTTCCCCCACTCTTTTACTCTCTTCTCGGACTGATATGCGCTCTCACTCTCCCCTCGTCGGTTTTGGCACAGATACCGGCATACTGCTGCTGTGTTGACCCGGCTTGAGGTGCATCACTGCTGGGCATCGAACCGTAGTTGATCACTCCCTCTCTGCCCTGCTGTTCACCGTTGGCCGACAAACCGACAGAACCAAAACTACTCGAGGCTGAGACTCCGTCAGCAGGCCCTCCCAAAAGGTCCCAAGGTCCCCTCCCC